>OX101788.1:35064396-35137547 GCA_944452715.1 Ophion slaviceki | reverse complement strand
GAGAGAGGGAGAGAGGGAGGGAGAGAGGGAGGGAGAGAGGGAGGGAGAGAGGGAGGGAGAGAGGGGGGAGAGAGGGAGAGAGGGAGGGAGAGAGGGAGAGAGGGAGGGAGAGAGGGAGAGAGGGAGGGAGAGAGGGAGAGAGGGAGGGAGAGAGGGAGAGAGGGAGGGAGAGAGGGAGAGAGGGAGGGAGAGAGGGAGAGAGGGAGGAGAGAGGGAGAGAGGGAGGGAGAGAGGGAGAGAGGGAGGGAGAGAGGGAGAGAGGGAGGAGGAGAGAGGGAGAGAGGGAGAGAGGGAGAGAGGGAGGGGGAGAGAGGGAGAGAGGGAGAGAGGGAGAGAGGGAGAGAGGGAGAGAGGGAGAGAGGGAGAGAGGGAGAGAGGGAGAGAGGGAGAGAGGGAGAGGGAGAGGGAGAGGGAGAGGGAGAGAGAGAGAGAGAGAGAGAGAGAGAGAGAGAGAGAGAGAGAGAGAGAGAGACTTATTTCGCTACATCGCGAAAAGAGGTAAATAATATTTCAGACTCGACGCAAAAAACACTGCACCGTGGTACCACGGCGTTCACATAACAACAGTAAGTGTCTTGCTTATTGGGTTCCTAGCTGGAGGGGCATTACCCGCAGGAAAGTCTCGGCCAAGAGAAAACCGCGTATGCGGATATGAAGACCTCCTACCAGACGCCATCGCGTGTTCTTGCCGTAAACGGCACCCGCGCTCTTATCAGCTCTAGAAATCCAACCGGAAAAACGTTCCTCCATCCCATTCCCAAAAGCAATTGCCTCGCGTGTGCGAGTCTCGCGAAAGTCTTCGGAGTCCGGCTTCAAGTAGTAAAAGTGTAAATTGGTCAGACAATGGACGCAAAGCCGGGGAAGAAAAGGACGCAGCAGTCCGCGCGATATTTGCACGAGGGCTTCGGGCAATGGCGCAGCGCCACTACGTTCACCTCGTTCTTGGAAACCAGCGTGTTTAAAGTGTGTGCTCGTTGTAAGGGGTAAAATTCTCTCTAAATAGAACAAGGGTTGAACGTTGAGACGAACAATCTACAAAATAAAGGGGAACGGTCGTAGCGGCGAATACGAAGAAATAAATTATCCTGTCGTGCGGCTGTACTTTTCTACGTCGCTTCGACTTTCTTTCACATACATTTGTAATTTGCACGTCCCCCTGTAATCATGATTTCACGTGAGCAGAGAGAAGCAATGATGTATGCGTTTTTTTTTTCGTTGGAACTCAATCGAAATGATGCTTTTTTCATTGCCCACACTTTTTTACCATACTTTTGTTGTGAAAATTAATAGGTTTTTGAAGGATGCTTATTCGAAGACAATCCGTGGAAAACTATTTTCGACAACAGTGAATCGAAAGAGATGATGAAAACAGGGGGGATTTTTCGTTGCGTTCGAAATGAGCTAGCTTCGTGAGTAGCAATAAAGAAGGTAACTACGAGATTAGGTCGCATCAAAAGTATAATTCCCCCGAAGTCCACAACCGTCCGCCCCCTCACACTCTCCTACTTACGCGATCGATCCTCAGCAAATTTGCCCTGTCCTCATCGCGTCCCAACGTCAGTCACGTGTGCACAACCGAGGCTACATTCGAGATATACATTCGCCTGTGTTGAGTGGCTCTCTCTCTCTCTCTCCCTATACATCTACATATATGTACATATATATATATCCATATATGTATATCCAAGAGAGTACATGCTCTCGTTACTCGTAACACAGCCTCGTGCATAGGGGAGAGTTTATAATTAACTTTTTCGATCGAATGTGTACGTGTCACGGGTCAGTGGCTATATCGGGCCTGAAAAAAGCCCGAGGGAGAAAAACTTGCAGGGTGCGTGGCAATTGCGTATTTTTTGAAATAAAATAAAAATTTATTCTAACCTTCCGAAGAGACTGTAGAATAACTATTTGGAAAAACGTCTGAGTGTTTTTACGGTGAGTATTTTCTCATCGCTTTCTGTATCGGTCGCGTGAAAGCCGTTTCAACGTCATATCCACTTGAATGTTATCTTCGACGCTAGCGGCTGGAGAAATACCCTTTAATAACGGTGACGAGAGGTCTATCGTGCAAAGACTGGGGATAACTTCTAGTCTGGCTGGGGACAAGAAATATTCATTGGCATGTTAAATCAATGAGCTGTGCTGAAATGGCGAAAAAATGTATTTAGCATAATGTACCGAACATACGTTTGTATCAATGAGCATGTCATTGTGAAGCTCAAAAAATTATCATCATACCAAAACTTTTCCCCCACGCCCCAATAAAGTAGGGATTTACTTTTTAGGATTAACTTTTCGAAATGATGAGTTGAGCCAATTTTGGCTCGATTTGTGTACCAACGCTGGGCCTAAGTTGGTCGAGCAAAACTAATACATTTTTGAAAAATCAGACATATCGGACATTTGAAAGAGTCCGTATCAAAAGTAAAATAAAAAAGAAGCCTGGCTATAACCGGTGAGACCGAAGTCTAATGCATCAGTCCAATTAAATGTAAAAAATCTCCAACGTGCTGAGAGAAACGACGAATTACCACTTGAAAATAAGCATCATTTGATGCTGACAATAATTATTTAACAAGTGCTAAAGAACGATAAATATGTGGAAGTGGTTCAATGGGTCGAAGACTTATCGCTGTGCGAATGGTATCTCGGTAACGCGAGAGCGAACTGCTTGAAGCCATCTGACGGATCCCTGGCGAATTGCCAGATACAAGAATGCCATCGGGTAACTGCAATTCGAAAGCCGATACCGGTCCAAAATTGGTAGTTTATCAGATGCCAATGCTGAATGCGGCTACGGGCTAGACAACGTCAAGTACAATCGGTGCTGTTCCAGATTTAGGATTAGGTGACCATCTTCGGGTGTCCAGCACCTCATTTGTCGTTGGCCACATTGGCAGCATTCGCTATACTTCCGTGTAACCCTGTTTGATTATTATTTGATAATTTCTTATTGAACCATTCAACGGAAGCAGTTTCCAATGAAATTTTCCATGAACACAATACAGTCATCTTCATCTACAAAGACGGCTTTAACGGGTGATGCCTAGGTGTAACAGTCGAAAACAGCTTATTTTTGGGATTCTTTTTTAGAAAATCGTAATGATAAATTTATTTTAAAATTCGGCACTTCAAAAAGTATCATCTGAAAAACACTCTGCACTTTTCTGTGTAAAAATATTCAATTATTCATTCAGATTTCATTCGTATATTAGTTTATCCTATGATTAATCAAAAGAATGTTCGAAATATCATATTTAAATTAAAAGGTGAGTCTTGATTATTGCGAAAAAATGGGCAATTTTCGTTCATCACATTAAAAGTATAAATCGGGGGAAAAAACCTTCGATCATATACTATATTTCGACATCTAGTAAAGTCCTAAAAAATTCAGAAAGATCGATGCAGTAGTTTCTGCGATATTTTGCTCACCGACTTTGAAAACGTACATTCAAGAAAAGAGCGTTTAAAGTTTCGAACAACACGGTGACGCTCCACGCGTTCCGACGGACGTCAACCAAACAGCCTGTAAATGTTATCAATTTTGATTAAATCACGTTGAAGATTTCTGGGAACACTTATAGCATGATATTCTGTCAAAATATATTGGTTTCGAAAATAGTGATTTTTCGACTTTTACACCTAGGCGTAACCTCTTTAATGATTGTGTTATGAACATATACTCTCACCGTTGAACAGCTTCCGTTGAATTTTGAGAGAATTGAAAAAAAAATCATTAAAAATTTAACATCAATATACAAAAATCGTTCAAAATAGTAAATTGGAAGAAAAGTGGAAGCTTTTATTTCTTTTTAATGGAACATACTAGTTTTGTATTTTGCTAACACGAAAGACAATACAAGTTTTGTCTTTCGTGTTTGCAAAATACAAAACCAACTTCCAGTTTTTTTTCGATACGTCAATCCAATATTCTTCTTAAGGCCTTAGGCCACCCTAGGATTTTCCAAAAATCGATTTTTTTTTTGGTTAAAAAGGTACCTTAGTACCTATAAAATTATATTCCAAAAGATAATGGGTGTGAAAAATGTCTAAGTACTCGATTTTCGAATTCATCTGCAGGCATCGCAGATGAAAGGTATTGAAACATCATTCATGTCGTGACTTTCTACTAACTTTGAACGCGTTTATCTCAAAACTACATTTTTCAAGGCGGCCGGACTCATAACTCAAGCAAATTTCACCCGATTCACTTGAAATTTTAACTGTATATTTAGAATTACATTTTCTAAGGCACTACGGAGGAGTTTTTCATTATATTGCATAGTTCCTTTTTTAAACAATTTTGTGACGATTTTCTCATAGTATTTTATACTTTTTGTTTTAGAAATGCGCCACTTTGACAAAAAACAAAATATCAAAAAAATTCTACGTACTTCTATAGCTATTCTTATATATAATCGAAAAAAACTAAAGTGTCTCATCATAACTCGAAACTTAGAGGAGCTGTTGGTCCGGCCGTTGAGCTTCCAGAAATAAAGGCGTCATCGGGAAATTGCTGCACAGTCGCCATTTCGACATGTATCGCTGTCAAAAATAATGTTGTATAGTTAATTACGTGTATAATAAAACCCCTATTTTGTAATTTCGATTTATTTTATGGTTTCGCTGAAAAAAAAATCACAAAAATGCCCTTTTTGGCCTCTAGAGTGGCCTAAGGCCTTAAAGCTGAAAATATCTAGCACGAAGCATTCTTCGTACGTCATCATTTCAGCGACTTATTTGGCGTGTCCATTTAAAATGGAACGTATATATACAGACATAACCAATATCGAGAAACTGAATCAGATGAAGATAAATTTGTTGCAAGATACAGTATCAACTAAAACGGCAATTCGCGAATTCGACTTAATAGTAAGAAACGTCTATTTCATTCGCTGCCGTTCGCCGAGCTTAACAGTACTGTAAAAACCAGTTCATAGCATTCGGAGTTGTGAAATAAATAAGGGCGCGTTGCAAATTATTACTGTAAGAACGTTCCAGCCGTCCCGAAATCGATGGGAAGCCCATGCCCTGCTCAACGTCAAAGACTCTTCGTCGTTACGAATCTGACACTGCGTTGCGATGGAAACAACTATTAAAACAAAACCCATCAGCATGGCATTATAGTTTATCGTGCGATAAGGCGTAAAACAAGAAGGGACGAGAGTTCGTGAGTATAGGAGGAGCATCAGAGGGAGAGGATTATTTTACGAGAAAAAAGAAATACTATAGTGGTGCAATCCAAATCAAAGGTTCAAGTGGAACGTGTGGTGTAACGGGGGTGCCCCTTACCCCACCCCACCCCCCGGGTGGAGAATCTTGAAGGCACGTTTTTTGGTAATTGTTTAGATAAGTGACTTTTCCGAAAAATGAGCTTAACATTTTTTCTATTTTCTTCTTTATTGGATTATAAATGATAATGTTCAGTCGGGGGAAGCTCCATTCAGCCCCCCTCCCCGCCCCATAAACAGTATGGGGTTTTGAAGTTCGCGGAAACACGTGATAAAATAGGGCAGTTTGAACATGGCACCATTTTGGCACCACTGCAACTGCCCATTTTCGACCGTTTTTTTTTGTTTTTTTTTTACGAAAGGAATAAATTCCATGGTCAAAAGAGCTTTTAGGTTTTATAAGGTATATATTGAAGAATGCAAAAAAAATTATTTGTCAAAAGTATACAAAATGGGGGCGCACGAGTCACTAAAGCACTACTGTTTTTCAGCCAACCCTCTCCGCTGCACGCAGTAGAACTGTCGTAAATTTATCCCCGGAACTAAGAGTGAAATATTTTCGTTAATCATATTATTTTTAGCAGTCAAGTAGAAGGGAATTAAAAAATAATTATAAGAAAACTAGAGATGAGTTTGAAAAAAAGTTCGTTTTTTCGACCGAAATTTTCATCTCAAAAGTCATATATTTTTTACAATTTTCGATGCATCGAAAAAAAAGCGCTGGTACTTGACTGTTAAAGCAGTCTAAGAAGCTACAGTTAAAATTTCAAGTCGATTGGATGAAAATTATTCGAGTTCTGCTATCTTAATAACGATGACAATTTGGTTATATAAAATCGTTGTTTTTCATTTAATTCCATGTAGATTGCATAAAATATTACATTTTTATCAAAATGATTCCAATGTAACCCTTAATCTTTGACATAAGTTGCATTTCAATGCCCTGCCAAAGAAGCCCCACACTCGGGGCTTCTTTGACAGTTAAAAAAATGTATATATCAAATTGTGAGGGGGAGGTGGAGTTTGACTTCCTTATACATTTGATAGCCAAAGGACACACTGTTCTATTGGAGCAAAAAAAGTTGGTATCTACGATGTTAAAAAAAAAGTTACCTACAACAAACTTCCAAAACCTGTTCAAAGTAGCCCCGTTTTACGGTACCTTATCTAAAGGATTACCCTTTTTTTCTCTATTCTTTTTCAGTGGCTTACAGTGGCGCTTAATAAAAGTAAGTCACAATCACTTACTATACCGAACGACAAACTGGAATGAAAAATTTCGCGCAAATTTAGTAGATTTGGACATTTTGATGTTTACTCTGAAAAGTCGCGGCTACGAAAATTCTTCTGCTCTCATTCACACGTTTCCAAGTTCTCTGAGTCACATTTTTCCAAATTTTATCATTAATGTTTTATTTGAACATTCGGTGACCCCCTGTTTTGAATGTCGTTAGGGATTCTTGAGGAATTTTTTACACGCGTGAGCAGTTTATGTCAGGCTTTTAGAGTCAATTAGTATATACATTATTAGATAGAAATGTGGCTAACGTGTCGTCTCCATAAAGCGCCGCATAAATTAGACTATTTTAGAGTCATCATTTTTCGTTTAGAGTTCGGTAACTTGGCTTGAAATTTCACCAGTATACTGGCATGTATTTACAGTTGATTATAGACGAAAATCAGTTAATTGTCAAACATCCGAGTTCGTGAAAGAAATACCCCAACTAGAAATTTTGCTACGGGGCAGACTAGAGCCGGACCCGGCATGCCGTATTCTGTTCCACGGCACGGTACATACCGCGGGATGAGGGCTTTACCGGGTGTGAAACGCTTTTCTACAGCCAGCCCTGACGCGGGTGCCGGTTACGGACCTGATCAGTATACCTTTTCAAGCCCTGATCCGGCCGCCGTAACTATGCCTGAAATGAAAAATAAAATATTCCAAAAATTTTGAATAAAAAAAATTATATTTGTTGTTTTCATATCCTTAAATTATGTTCCTGCCTATATGATAATTGGATTCAAACGTATCCTGCCTCATTCAAGTATTTACCTGTTCTCGGGATTTGAACCTACGTCTTCTAATTATAGAGCTGAGCGCGCTACCTATTTAGTCATTCTAACACATGTGTAAACATTCTTTTTTTCTTTGCGTATTTTCATCATTCTAATTCCATTCTAAAATGTCAATCATTTTATCATGCGAAGATCATTTCGCGAATCACTTCGAAATTGATAAAACTACCCGCGTGCATATACCGCCCAGACCATAATAATAATATGACAGCCTCAACACAGAGCAGATCAAGCTGCTGTCTGGAATGCCGTAGTAACGCACGTCTCATCTGTGCCGTATGTCCACCGGATCAGAAGAACCGGGTCATACCGGAGTAACAAATTGGTACACCGAGCTTGTAGTTTTTTTTTTTCACTAAAACTGTATATGAACGATCGGTCCATGTTTGTTAGGTACCTGCTGGCAAGGTGAAGATTATTCGAATTCACGCGATTTATAGCGCAGGCGTCAATGAACTCTAACCTCAAATTCTTGATTTGCGATCTACGGTTCCACTGATCCGGTCAACATCCGGCACAGATCAGGCGTACCGTAACACGGCGACCATGGACGCCATATTACGGTGACATACAGACTACCATACTTCGGCCTGATCAGGCTCGATCAGGCCTTCTCGCGCTCGTACTAATGTCCCTTTTAGCTGTTTTCTTTTCTCATCGCCCACGGCCCGCCATTTTCGGACGCAACGGCGTCGCAATTATTTTTTACGGTACTTTGTTCGTTCATTCCTCTTCGTTTTTTATCACTATCTTGCCGAAATTATGCACCCAGCAACTCAGTTGTTTACATTGATGGCCCCGAATAAGGTTAGGTGCTCGAGTGGAAAACGTAAGTCATCACCACCAAGCCATAAGATAGTAAAGTTATGTTTCGAATAGCCGTTAGCAAGCCAATGTATCAGGTTGATAAAAAAGTTTTGTCGCAATAATTTCAATATAATTTATTTATTTATATATCTTATACAAAGCATTTCTAATCAACAATATATTCGCCATCGGTTTCTATGACACTCGACCATCTAGTTGGCAACTCATTTATACCCTTTGCCCAAAACTGCGGCGGCTGGAACTCAAAGAAATTTGAAATATCCCTTCTGAGATCGTCGACGTATTCGAAAGTTTTGTTTCTCAAATATGCCTTCAAATGTCTGAACAAATGGTAGTCAGATGGCGCGATGTCGGGAGAGTAGGGTGGATGAGGAACGGTATTCCAGTGAAGCTCAGTGATTGTTTTGTGGGTTTCCTTTGCGACATGGGGTCTCGCGTTGTCGTGGAGAAAGTGCACAGTCGCGCGTCTTGGCCGTTTTTTTCTTATAGCTTTTGCCAATTCCTGGAGATTCTCGATGTATCGTGTAGAGGAGATCGTCTTACCTACAGGGAGAAAATTGTGAAACAGCATTCCCTTTGCGTCCCAGAAACAGCACAACAAAACCTTTTATGAGTGACGATCAGATTTCGGTTGGTGTGGCGGTTTTTCTCCGATAGGAAGCCAGTAGGCTAAACGCGTTCTGTTATCATACAAGACCCAGCTTTCATCTCCCGTCACAAGATCTTCTAAAAACTCCTTGCTGGCAGATGGTCACGCGACAGTTCTTATTGTCGTCGGTGAGACGGTGTCCATTGAACTAGAACCTTCCTGTATCCCAAGTTGTGTAAGTGATTGACTATTGACGGTTGGGTGCAGCCAAGTTCTCTTGCTAGCTCGTGCGTACTTGCTTCCGGTTTTTCTTTGATGCAGCGGAGTAATGCTTCATCATCGATGGTCGACGGTCGTCCGGAACGTTCCTTATCTTCAAGGCTTCTGTCTCCAGATTTAAAACGATTGAACCAACGCTGGACTGTTCGATGAGAAACTACGTTCTCGCTGAATGCATCCTGTATATTTTTAGCAGTTGTGCTTGCGTTCGTGCCGCGCCGCCACTCGTAAAAAATGATCGCTCGAAGTTGCTCCTGCGAGATCGAAGCCATTTCTGTCCACTAGAACGCGCGCTCGCCCTTTTATACCCTGTCACGCGGAAGAGTAGAAAACATTCTAGAATATTCTCGACATAGCTCGATGTCATATTGCGACAATACGTAAAAAGACATTTTTTAAATTTTTGCGACAAAACTTTTTTATCAACCTAATAGCTATTGACTACCAGCCTTGTAACGCTTTGGTCCTCCAGTTACTGAATTAAAAAAAAATAGGTGGAGACTTGATAGAGAGAAATATCTCACGGCTGTATAATATTTCTGACCTAGCCACGACCTAGTTTTTTTCAGCTAGTAATTGGGACCAAAACATTAGGTGACAATTAGATTTTTTTAAATTGCGGCTATACATATACCTCTTCGTGATTTTTTTTAACATCATTTACATCATCATTGCATTCTTTTACGATATTCTTCGTTGTTCATTAAATACGGTTATGATATTTGCGCCGTAAATATATTAATGGTTCAATTTTAAATTATATCAGACAAACGCTTACGCCGTAACGTAGTTTCGATCCCGGGACCTCTGGGTGATGAGTTGTGACGGTGTCCGCTGAGCTAGCTCTACTTGTTTAATTTCTGAATTTTCGTAACGTCTGCATATGTAACAATACCCAAAGTTAGATTATTGAAAAATGGGTGGATTAACAAATGTAAATAACATTATTCCGGCTAGTGCGGCCACAGTTGGCTAGTGTTGGTAAGGTCATCTGCGGGATACCGACTTGAGGAATTTTTTCATTCGCAACGTCATCTGTATCTCAAGTTGCTTAGCCAACCATGGGCCAATCGCTCGATGGAACTACATGTAGTCACATAATCACACTTTGTCATTTGTAACCAAGATCGGCTAGGCAGTGACTAGACAAGACCTGGATAACAAAACATTGAGAATATGACCAGCTCATAGCGAGCCAACCATTGGTCATTTCTTATGAGCTTAATTGGGCGAGCTAGTTACTAGGTCGTAACTCAGACAGGCTAGCACAATTTCTACTCGTGTGTACACGGATATCTGTGCTCGGGGGGTTGGTTGATCCGGTGGACATCCAGCGCAAATCCGGCATGCACTTCGAAGGGTATGCCTGCGATCTGCGCCGGATGACAGAAGGCAAATTGATCAGGCCTTGGTGAGGTAACCTCACCAGAGCCATGTGAAGGTCGCGTTAAGGGTCACCTTATGAGGGCCTGATTAATGATGCTCTGACATCGGTATCTGGGAACTACAAATGCGGTAGACATGGCGCAGATTAGGCCCGCACTTCGAAGTATATGCCTGATCTACGCCGGGGATCTGTGCATGCCATGTACCAGCCTAAGGAGGGCAAATTGTTCAGGGCCAAGTCAGGCCCTAACATGGTCCACGCAAGACTGCCTGGTTTAGGCCTGATCGGTTTGACTTAATTCCACCCTTTCTCCGGATTCACTGGCTGGTTTAGGCCTGATCGGTTTGACTTTATTCCACCCTTTCTTCGGATTTTTTTTTACTAGATATTTAGTTGGGTAATATTTTTTTCTGTCTTGGTTCTTAGGTAGTATTTTTTATTGTTTGTTGTCTCTGCTACGGCGAACGCTTCGCTTATTGTAGCTTCCATGTACGGGGTATTTCCCCTTATTACATTTCCCACCATTTTCTCTACTCCACATCCCTAAACGATCCTCACCTTGCGGCCGCAGCCGACTTCTCCCTCTGTATTGCATTCACCATGACATTTTCTGCCATGGGTACAGGGAATCTGCGGAAAACCTATACCAATACAGGAGTTCTTAGGTAGGACTAAACTGAAACCATATGTGGTGATGATAGCTAAAGAAACCTTCGCATACTCCTGCTGTAAGCTAATAATGAAAATATATGAAATTATTGCTTTTTTTAATATTTACAATATCAAATGACTTATTTTTGGTGTCTGTACCAGCCAATTGCTAAATTGTCACATTTTTCGCAGAAAAAGAGGAAGCGAAGAAAAATCGTTCTTGGCTGGCACTGACTCCAAGAATAAGTCATTTGGTATTGTAAATATACAAATAACAACAATTCTATATATATATATATATACATTCGTTATAAATGTATTGTATTATGTATGCAATTAATCATTATATATTTTATATACTACATTATGTATGGGCGTTTTCAGCATTTGTTGTTTAAATATAGTATATAGTACATAATATACGGAAATTCCGAATTCCTAACTAGTTTAGTTTATGAGATAGACCCCGTAACAAAACTGGTCTAAAGCAGACATCTTTGACGGCATCTTTGACGGATTTCTTTATTTTTGAACATAAAAAAGAAAAAAAATATTTGTACACTACTCAATGAGCTTTAAAAAATGACGCCCCACGTGCCTTCTAATTATTGAATTAGAAATTCAATAATTCAATTGAATTTCTAATTCAATTTTCGGTTTTGGGTCAACATTCTACACAAAATATGCAAATTTCTGGTCTGTAACTCATTCCGATTACGAGCTAGAGACCCGTGACATAGGGACGGCCAGACAGCACAGTGTCGTTAATAGGGTTGCATTTTGCCCTTTCGGTACGGAAACCTAAAAGTCCATGTCTGATAAAGTTTTTATGCAGGCCTGAAAGCTTTATTCGCTAGGTCAACAAACATCCTTGTTTTTCGCGTTTTTACACAAAGTCTCAAATCCTGATACAATAAAGATGGCGGATTCGAAATGACTAGTCCAAATGAAAATTTGTAACTGGATTTTTCTTACGTACTCATCATACGGTCACTACACGAGATATCTCCGAAATATTTATTTATACCGTACGAATCATTTAATAAATGGATAATTATTCTATTAAAACCTTTAACTTGGACAAACTATGTCTTCAAAGTTAAAAGTCAATGAACAGTTTATTTTAAAAGACTGGATTCAAATTATATCTTTAATAAGTTTACTAAACATTTCTATAGTAGGACATAAAAGTACGGTTGCATCAAACAAAAATTTCTCTGAGCATTTCGCATTGTCTATATTGCTTCCTCTCCCTTTCTCTTTCTAGGTGGAGTGCACTACCAGATGAAGGGGTGCATTCTCTACTGAGTGCGTCTTCGCGGCTCGAGACGTTTCGAGACCTTTCAAGAATCCGATTATTGCAGCCTCGCAAGGTCCTAGGCAGAACCATTCCAGCCAAGGTCCCCAACAGCCATCCATCTTGCACCGGTCGATATATGTATGTTTTGCCCTCGTTTGTCATCATTTGATGCGCAAATACTTTGAAAACTTCGCTCCGCCGTTAAAAGTACAGCTTCCATGGTACCGATAACTCTCGTGGAGTTTTCATACAACCCCTTCTCCTTTTCCATGCTACAGAAAGAAAGGGAGAGAGAGAGAGAGAGAGAGAGAGAGAGAGAGAGAGAGAGAGAGAGAGAGAGAGAGAGAGAGAGAGAGAGAGAGAGAGAGAGAGAGAGAGCGAGAGCGAGAGAGAGAGAGAGAGAGAGAGGGCGCGAAGAGGGCGAGGGTAGGAGAGAGGTTCTTTTAACCCGTAAAAAAACCTTTATTAAAAAAATTTTCGCGTATTAACTTTCTCGTCTCGTTATAAAAATAGAGTTGAAAGCAAGGGGTACGTGCGAGGCACGATACAAAAATAATTCAAGAAGGAAGGTCATCTCTCTCTCTCTCTCTCTCTCTCTCTCTCTCTCTCTCTCTCTCTCTCGCCTGTGAAAAAATGGTGAAAAAGGCAATGTGAACTTCAGTAGGTTCTTTGAGGATTCATTTTGCTCCTCGATCGTCCACAACAAGTGCGGTTCATCCCTTTTTTGTCCCAACCCTACAACTCGTAGCTGCGCAATAACGCGAGCGCTCGTAGCGTGGGAAATTCGAAGTGAAACGCTTCGCGACAGAATTCTACCGTACCCGCTCGTGAGTCCGCAGTTCCACGGCCAATTTACCAACGGATAGTCGTTCGCCCTGTGAGCTTTCGCGATGGTTACGACCGCTGATATCGAAGCTCTCTCCCTCGCTCCTTTTCTCCCTCTCTGGCAGGGAGCGAGAGAGAGAGAGAAGGGGGAAGGGGAGAGACTGAGCAAAACTGACGACACCGACAGACGTCTACCGAACCCCGCGTGGGAACCGTCGGTACTCCGATGATAACGTCCACCGAAAGAGCTTCGACAAGACTTGACGACGCATATCCACCGAGTTTGTTTGGGTTTGTTTGTACTTGATATCCGCTCGCGAGGGATCCCCGCATACTTTTGTTTGGAACGTTCAATTTTTCAGGCGGGCAGATCGTGCGCAAGCATGCGGATTGAAGCATAGGAACGTTCGTGCGTTCATATCGAAATACATTTTTCCGTTATATACTCGAGAAATATTCTGTCGTATTTCATTGTCATGAGCGGAGAATAGGGAAAGTCTTTCACCAACGCTTTATTCCGGTGGGCCAGTGCATATGACACTTCTATACGCCACCCCTCTATGTAGACTTGCCCTTCTCTCTCTCTCTCTCTCTCTCTCTCTCTCTCTCTCTCTCTCTCTCTCTCTTTCTCTCTCTCTGTTTTCCTCTCTCTTTTATAAGACAGAGAGAGAAAGAGAGAGGTGAAGAGAGAGCGATCCTATATACACAAATCTCTGCTATAAATAAATATCGATCCTCTTCCTTTACACAATTCGCTTGGATGGTATATGTGCACGTGTGGATGCTTCGTGTCGGAGCAACACTCCATGCTCGATCCATCTTCCCCGACGCAGAATCCTGCCCGCATAACTCCGCTGTCCCATCAACGTAAGCGCATCACTCACCAAACGCAACTTGGCCATAGGACAGATGCTTTACTAGACCCTACCGCCTCCCCCCACACACTTCGAGATAGTTTCATCGCAAAATAACGCATCGAATTAATTATTTTAATGCAATATCGTGGGCGAAGCTATTTCAATATCTGCTACACGATAAACAAAGTTATTCGCAACGGGTTATCATCATTATCATCATTCCTTCTGGTAACTATATATGGAGAACTCCCATTCTTCCGACGATAAAATAAAAATAAACTTTTATAATGCAAGCTTAGGGCTCATCTTGCTAAAGTGTTACGCTCTATGATGTGTGTGGGGAAAAAAATAGTGCGAGCAAATGAAAATTCATGAACAAAAATGTGTATTTGACCGGAAAAAGCGTCGGTACAGCCGAAGCGTATAGTTTTCGAAAAGTGAAAAAAACTTTATTGGCGTGGCAGAATAGATAAGGGGGATTCTTATAATATATGAAGGCCATTTCAAGGATCGTCTGTAGTGCGCAATATCAGCGATCCGGTTTGAAAAATTGAAGCGCTGTTCTGAAAACAACGAGATAAGGCTGATGGATATAGCGAAGTTCACATGGGTAGGTATAACAAGTTTAAAATATCCTCTTATCAGATGGATGTGAGTGTATACAGTGGGCAAAAAAAGTATTTTTACATCTCCCTGGAAACTGTTGTTAATTTGGCTTAATTTTTTTGTTCGTGTTATCTCAAGATTTCGGAAAACAGACGATACGCTATCGAACACAAAAACTTCATGAAGCATTTAATTTTTTTCGAAGGATAATTTGAAATAGACGACGTGTACAAATATTTTTTATCCACTGTGTATATATATATATATATATATATATATGTGTGTGTGTGTGTGTGTGTGTGTGTGTGTGTGTGTGTGTGTGTGTGTGTGTGTGTGTGTGTGCGTGCGTGCGTGCGCGCGCGCGCGCGTGTGTGTGTGATCCACCTGAAAGAAAACTTGGCCCTGAGATTTTTACCAACCAAACGTGTGACCCGTGTTGGGTTGTGCATAAGCACCCCCCCCCCCCAGCTCTATAAGTTGGCTAGAAAGTTAACTCCATAAGCTATTTATAGCCTGAGGTATACATGTACCTTAATGTATCTACCTAGTACTTTTATTCCATAGTATCACCGTTTAGCTAGATTCCCTGAAAATTCAATTCGAATAATCCTAAAATTAAATGAGCTACAGCTTCTTACAGTCGGCCGGACGAGCGGTATAACAGCAACATACTTCAAACTTTATGGCGAGATATTCATTTACGGCGATCAAAAAATTTATTTCCTTTGTGTCTTTAAACGGTAGAACTATATATGGAGAACATTTTCCCGCGTTTTTCTTGAAACACTGTTTTCAAAGTCGGTGGACATGATATCCCGAGGAACACTTCACGGATTGTTTCGAAATTTACAGAAGATACGATGATAAACATTTAAAGATCGTTGACGATCTCACTTTTTTAAATCGACCTTGATTTTTTATCAGTTACGCAAAAATGACCACATTTTTCATGTATTTTGTATTCTCGCGGTTCAATTCGTCGCCACTTTGTTAAAAAAAAAAAGATGTTAAACATCAACTATCGTCAACGACTCGTATCTATTGTTAACTTGAACAACTCGTTTGGTTTTCAGAGTCCTTAGGCCACAGTAAGGGGTATAAAATCATGTGCGAATTTGACAATTTTTTTCGTATGAAAAAGTGATTCACTCGTAAAATTAATTCCACATCTATTTAGTATGAAAATCAAGCTGTTAGCATTTTTTTTCCATGTACAAAATGGCCGACTACTCGAAACTTCTCGAAACAGATTTTTCATTTGGCTTGACAAATAACTTCAACAATTTTCACTTGATTTACTTCAAATTGAAAAGTTATGTTCCTAATTACATTTCGCAGAGAAGTACGTACGGAATTTCTGATTCATCGAAAACATTTTATGAGCAATTTATGAGCAGTTATAACGAATTTTTTAACTGAAAATTGATTTCTTAAGTTCAAATACCTACAACTTTTGAATAAAACGATATCTTTTAAATTCCGTACGTACTTCTCTAGGTATTCTAATGTAGAATGACGACAATTTTTGTTTTTTGTTTTAGGTAAAAAGATGTGGATGCTAAATGTCACGCCGTGGAGCGCCTAAAAAAAGATAACAAAAGAAAATATTAGTAGTCGGCCATTTTTTACACCGAAAAAAAAAATATATATATATATATATATATATATATATATATATATATTCCAACAGCTTGATATTCATACTGCATAGATGTGTAATTAATTTTAGGAGTGAAGTACTTATTCATACGAAAAAAAATTTGTTAAATTCACACATTATTTTGTACCCGTTACTGTGGCCTAAGGCCTTAAAGGTAAAACTGCAGCTATCCATTTGTTGCGTTCTGTTAACGTCCAGTTTGCCGTAAGGAATCGATAAAATTTGCATTTACTATAACTTCCGCTATTTTTGCAATTATTTGCACAGCAACTGTCGTGGCCCATTTTTAATAAAACAATATTTTTTATTTAATTGCAAAAATTTCGTACCACGCTCATACAGAATTGACATCGCCGGGTTTCTTGCAATTTCTGTCCACTGCGGACGCTGCATACGATTTCATTACCCCCACCCTAAATCTGCACGGAGCCAATAAGAATGTTTCTCGAAGTCAAATGTCTTCAAAATCAACATTCCCGATTTATATAATTTGGATATTTCTTTATGTGTGCATTTGTAAAGAGAAGAGTGAGGCAAAAGAGCGAGAAAAAAAGACAAAAAAGAAGACAAGAAAATGTGAGTTGGGAAGCGACGAATCGTCACAAAAAACAGTGATTTCGACACGTCGGAGTTTTGTATGCTGGAATAAGGAAGATAAATAGAGGCATGAATACAGTCAGTATTACTCTGTTCCTTGGTGATTGATTTAGAGTTCCGTTGGGACGTATGAAGTCATCCAGCTTGAAGGAAACTGTAAGATAGCACGGAAAATTAATCCGATTGAAGAACTAGGAACTTGACAATGAGAAATAATTCCACACAGCACAGATGATTTGATTCAAGAGGAAAGTTAGAAAGAACAATTGAATTAAATCACCCTAAGGTAATGCACTTGTAAAGATGTAATTATTACGAAAATACGCGATAAACTTTTATTATTATCATTATTATTATTACTATAAATATATACAATCGAGAATTGTGTTACTATTCATTTCGTGGTACGTATCATTAACAATCAAATCGTGATGCTAATCGCAACATACATTATATACTCGTACGATATTTCACCTATTTGTTCAAATTGTCCTATCGCATCGGGAGTTCAAATATAATTATAACAAGATCAATTAGATTTTGATCACTTGATTTTAGTATGATTTAAATAATCGCAGGAAATAGTAATCTACCACTTTATTTTGATCATACTAAATTTAATGAAATCATAGAACAAATTAAAGACATGGTATATGAAATGTGACTGACAGCAGTGGACACGTGGTAGGTGTACAATCGGGTAGCTCAAATTTGAGCTCTATTTTTTTCTTTTTCTCACCATCCACCATGTTTGAGAAATGAAAAATTGTCGCCAAAGTTGCGAGCGGTCAACAAATATTGAGAGGTCGCTCAAGCCTCCCAAAAATTTTAATTTTCATTAGAGAATCGATTTTTTTCGTCCACTTCTCACGCATGAACTTTACGCTTTATAATTTTTAAATTAACCTCGCGAAAGTTCTAGCCGGCCAATGAATATTTATTGGTCGCTCAAGGTACTTAAAATTTGAAATATCCGCCAAAAAATAAATCTCGCGTCCACTATAATTCCTTGTAGCATAAAAACAAAATAAACAGAAAAGTGTTACATTTTCTGAATAATGTATTATAATAATTTGTAACAAACACCAATTAGACGATATGTGTTATTATGTATTATTGTATTATGTCGTTGCTCGCCACAGAGTACAGCTACGGTTGGTGCGCAGATTGACTAACGAGACCAACTGTGGGACGCATTACGATGCGCGGAAAACAGCTGTCATTTCAGTTTTACGAATAAAACGACTTATAATTTGTTTACGCACAAGAGCTTTAAATAATTATTTTATGAGAATAAAGATTATAATTCTTGGGTTAGAAGTGTGAGGTAAATTTGAAAAATCTGTTTCTAAAGAAAAAATAATTAATGGTCTTGAAAATTTTACAAAGCGTCAAATTCATGAGTGAGAAGACAAAACAAAAAATTGGCGAAAATTGGAAATTTCGATGCCCTGGAGCGACCACTAAATATTCATTGGCCGGCTATAGATTCCGCGAAGTTAATCAAAAAATGATAAAGCGTGAAATTCATAAGTGAGTAGTAGGCGAAATTGATTTTTTAATGAAAATTTGAACTTTTGGGAGGTGATCTCTAAATATTTTTTTACCGATCGCAGCGTTCGCGACATTTTTTTTTTTCTTAAAAAAAGATAATTGGATGGTGAGAAACAGGAAAAATATAGAGCTCAAATTTGTGCCACTCTAGTCTATAACTTCAGCGATCTCCCATGGTGAACAGCATTGGCCCTAGTCAATACTTGAATGGTTGACTACTTAGCCGCGCACCGACTACTGAGCGTGAAATAGTTCTACTGACAATGAGTCTACGATTGTAACAGAACTGAAACTCTGTAAAATAATACCACCCCCGGCAGCACAGGTTTATCGCAGTTTCCCTGTGCCTTCATGTAAATGCGATACTGGACTGCGGTGGCTGTGGGCAATACTCTGGGATGTCTCTAAGGAATTGGAAGTAGCAACGTGCCAAGTGCGAGGTGAAAGTAAAAGGGACGGGGTTGTGAAAACCAGCAGGACATACGAAGAAACACTATGAATAAAAATGAAAATTCAAAAAACACGAAATATGATATGGATATTAACATAAAAGCGAAAAATCATCATTGGTTAAGGTATTTGTTAAGTACATTTACAATGATCAAAAAATCGATTTCTTTTTTTTCTTTAAACGATAGAACTATATATGTAGAATATTTTTCCAAACTTTCAAAGCGAAATTCGAAAAACTTCAAACGTTACAGCCCGTCAACGCTGTGCCTCACCGCTCGGATTCAGAGCGGGCGTGAACTTAAAACGCGTTTTTCTAAAAACTGCATTGTCGAAATTAGCGTACAGGATTACTGAAAAACGATCAAGCCGATTGAGTTGAAACTTAGTAGAAATATTGATAATATTGGTACCTTCTACTTGACGAAAATGGTTTTTGCAAAATGGGAAAAAAAACTACTTTTTTAATCCACATTTTACAGAAATGTCGCGTGAAATGTTGATTTTTTTTGTAAATGCGTGCCATTTTCTTCAATTTGCATTTTCTTCATTTTAATTACCGTCACATAGAAACTATACATGTTCTAACTGAAAAAATGTTTGAACTTTTTTGCAAATCAAAGTCTACGGGAAGCTAGACTGCACGCCGATTCGCAACTCCCGCAGCGCCCTTGCTGTAACACTCTGCCGCAGCTCCGTCATTTTGATGATGAATTAATTCAAAAAAATTGTTTTGTATACTTAAGTATACTATTAAAGTATACCTAAAATTTGATCATTGTAGAATAACTATTTCTTAGTTTGAAAAATCCCTCAATATTGCTTATTTTTTCCCGTCTAAAAATGTAAATCCCGCCTTAAGCATGCTAATTAAGCTTCTAAGTAAATATTATTAGAGTAAATCGGTATTACAACAATGAATAAAGAATTATTCGACCAAATAATTCCGCGTTAACGGATGGATAAACAAATTTTTCGTTCGCTTACGCAAATGTAAGATTCTTCAAACAGTTTTTCGGGATTGGAGACCCAAACCAACCCAAACAAAAAATCCTTCGACTATGTCCGAAAAGATGGTATTTCTTTCTGCCATCGCGTGTATTAGTATAATTTCGTATAACGTTTATTCAATTTATTGAGTGAATTTAGTGAACACGAACCACGAGTTGTTCCATATTTGTTCTCGAAACATCGCGAGATCGTCTTCACTCCCAAATCTCTGAGTACCACCCCGAACTACTCCATCGGGGCGACATTGTAACCTTCCCTTCGCGATGTACACGTCCTTATCGATTTACCTGAAACTTCGCGAGTGACTACGTCCAAGGAGCGAGAGAAGGGGCTGTAACTCGATTGTCCGCGTCCTTCAGGTCTGCATGGACTTCGAATTTGACGAAAATCGATTAATTAGGTAATCGAATTCGAATTTTTATAGCACGATAAAGTGCTTTTTAACACATTTTTTTCATACCTGAGAAAAGTTATATTTTCACGATTTTTTCAGCTTTTCTTAATTGACCCAGAAGAAAAATGTGTAACAATTGAAAATTTGATGGGTTGCTTTTGTTTCAGACAAGGATTACGAGCTGCATATTTCCCGCCGATTAGGGACTGCAGTGGCAAGACGCACATGGAATGAACTAATGAATCTAAAGTCATTTATTGTTTCATGTTGAAACATTTGTTTTCATACATTTCAAATATACATAAAAAGATACGTCAATGTTTATTGCCAAAAGTTAAAGCGAAAAAACGCCTTTTGGGCCTTCTAATTCAGGCTCCTGCCTTAAGTTAAATATAAATTTCATTGCGATAGATGAAAAAGTCAGTTAACTTGCATAGAACTTTATGCGAGTCAAACATTTGTTTTACACAGAATCAGTTGTAATCGGCTGCAAAATTCAGTTGCAGGTAATATATCATTTCATTGAATATCGAGAAAAAGTCTAGTAGGCTGAGATACAAACAAAATGTCATCTTATTCAAAGAAACAATTTCTCTCGGTGGACATCTTTTATGCTGTTAAGGGGTTACGTCTGGATGCAAAAGTCGAAAAGTCACGTTTTTCAAAATCAATATATTTCGACAGTCGATCATCTTATAAATGTTCCCTGAAAATGTCAAGGTGATCTAATCAAATATGACAGATTTATAGGCTGTTATGTTGCCGTCCGTCGAAACGCTCGGAGCGTCGTTCGAAAGTTTAAACGCTTATTCTCGAAAGTACGTTTTTTATGTCGGTGAGCAAAATATCTCCAAACCACTGCATCGATCTATCTGAATTTTTTAGGCCTTTGTGTAGATGTGAAAATATAGTATTTGAATGAAGAATTTTTTCCGATGTATACTTTGGATTTGATGAACGAAAATTGGCCCTTTTTGCAAAAATCAAAACACTCACCTTGAACACGCGCATTTTTTTTAATTCGATGTTTTGGAAATTCCTTCTATTAATCATAGGATAAACTAATTTACTAACGAAATCTGTTTGATCTTTGTATATTCGAGAACCTGGTTCAGAAGAGCATTGGTCACCGCAAAAGACGTTTTCAAGAGATGCTTACTGGCCATCAGCTGTAAATCGATTATTATTAAATATTCTTACACACGAAAATTACAGAGTTTTTCAGATGATACCGTAAAACGGGGCTACTTTGACATTCAGGGTAACTCTGAAAGTTTTGGGGCTCCTTTGACAGAGCGCCAAATTACGTTTTACATGTGTGCGCAGCGGGCCCGTTTGACCTTCTGTGGCGGACGGTGAGTGCGGGGAATAAACTTGAACAACAATTGGTTGTTCAAGTTTATTATAATGTTGCTAAAGTTGATTGTAATGTTGCTCAAGTTAATTTTGATCTCAATAACAATTGTGTTTTGCGCCTCTCCCGATAGATCACGTTGTAGTTCCCCCTATCATGCCCGAATTACCACACGCTTCATAGTCATCCGTGGATTTTTTTGTCGTCGTGGATAGCATAGTTACGATGTTTCATTCTTCTTTCGTGTGTCAAAAGAACCCCACGTATCAGAAAAATGTTTCACTGCAATCTAAAAAATGAGTGTTAGCAGCGAATCCACCGGAATAAATAATACGCAAGATTGACTGGAGAAGAGGAGTAGAAAATTGGAAATCCAACTTGCAAGCAAGAGACATCGTAAAGAACGCAATCGTAAGTAACAAAAACAAAAAAAAAACGATGTTACATACGTATAAAGGAGGAAAACTCGTGCTAAAGAATGGATATTCTTCGTTACAAGCAATTCCTACAGGCTCTAACCTAAAGGAAAAAGAGTTATTACTGAACATATCTTCAGAGCTGAAGATCTTCGTTTGCTTTAAGGGCTCTTACCCTTAAAGCCTATACGTCAAACGTATTAACAAATCAACCAAAAATCTCCGTCCGCTTTAATAGGCTCTAAGCTATAAAGGAAGTACGCCGAACGTACTGATGCAAAAACCAACTATCTCTGTCCGCTTTAATAGGCCCTGGCCTATAAAGTGAGTACGTCCAACGTACTGAGAAAACAACGAAATATCTCCGTCCACCTTAATGGACCTAAACCTGAAAAGAAAATACGTAAAGTGTACTTACCAAGCTACCTCATTTACAATAAGGTTTATCCTTTTTCCCCTACGCTAGACAACAATGCAACTCAATCGGAAAATTAACCCCCCATCGAACCACACATTTTAGAGGTAATGGGAAAAAGAATTCTAGAAGAGCGAGTTCTAGACCAAACCATCTCCAACGAAATTACGGTAAGATGGGAGGAAATCATGAAAAAAGGACTTCCTTCGGAGGAAAGAGAAAAAATAATCAACAGATACTCACCTCCCAAAAACGCGATCTGCATTGACCCACCTCTGATTAATCCTGAGGTAAAAATCATATTATCCGAAACAGCACTTAAGAGAGACGAAAGAATAATTTCAAAGCAGAGGAAAACAACAGCCCGTCTCGCAGCAATCGGAAAAACCGTCGAAGAACTCCTGAATAATAAACACGAAAAACTCATTCTACTAGAACGACTGAGTGATCTAGGGAGTCTCCTCGCGGACCTCCAGCACGACGACTCGACAACTAGAAGGGGTCTTATTGTAGCAAATTTGAACACAACAGCTAAAGGTGTTCTGGTCTCATCGCCAACAGATCAATTTCTATTTGGGAAAAATCTGGAAGAAAACATTAAGGCAGAAAAATCACTGGAAAATACATACTGGGAAATGAAAATAACACGAAACACCCTAACACCAAAAACTTCAAAAAACACGAAGTTCCCGCCTCGTCGCCCTGCCGGAAGATACTACCAGAGATCGACGGAATTAGGCGGGAAAAACACCCACTAGTAGCAAAAAGCCAGAACAGTTCGTTGAGACAGAGGGACATCCATCGTCAGAACAAACCCAACCTGAAAACACCCGAGTAGAAATTGTTCTAGCCTGTCAGAGTTACGACCTAGTAACTGGCTCGCCCAATTGAGCTCATACGAACGGACCAATGGTTGGCTCGCTATGAGCTAGTAATATTGTGAATGTTTTGTTACCTAGTCCTGGTCTAGTCACTGCCCAGCTGATCTTGGTCACAAATGACAGAGTGAGGTTATGTGACTACGTGTAGTTCCATCGAGCGAATGACTCATGGCTGGCTAGGTAACTTGAGTTTTAGATGGCTTTGCAAAAGACAAAAATTCTCAACTGGCCATGACGCCATGACCTAGCCAACACTAGCTTACTGCGGCTATGCGCTCCTTGGCTAGTCACTGCCCAGCCGATCTTGGTCACAAATAACAAAGTGTGGTTATGTGACTACATGTAGTTCCATCGAACGATTGGTTCATGGCTGGCTATAGATAGCTACTTGCAAGTAGATATCTCGCCATGACCTAGCCAGATATGCGGCTGTGCACCCCTTGGCTAGTCACTGCCCAGCCGAGCTTGGTCACGAATGATAAAGTGTGGTTATGTGACTACGTGTAGTTCTATCGAGCGATTGGCTCATGGCTAGCTAAACAACTTGAGTTACAGATGGCGTTGCGTATGCAAAACTTATTAAGTAGGTATCTCCCCATGATCTAGCCAGCTAACTGCGGCTGTGCACCCCTTGGCTCGTCACTGCCCAGCCGGTCTTGGTCACAAATGACAATAGCCGGAATAAATGATCGGAAAAATACAATTTAAGGTTATGTAATTCTTTGCGATTATCGCTCTCAATGCGAACGCAATTGAGTCATTGATCCGATAATGTTATTTACATTTGTTAATCCACCCATTTTTCAATAATCTGCCATTGTGTAGTGTAACATATGTAGACGATAAGAAAATTCATAAATTAAACAAGTAGAATTGGCTCAGTGGACAACGTCACAACTCATCACCCAGAGATCCCGGGATCGAAACCACGTTACGGCGTAAGCGGTGGTCTGAGATAATTTAAAATTGAACCATTAATATATTTACAGCGCAAATATCATAACCCTAATTAATGGACAATGAAGAATATCGTTAAATGGTCCAATGATGTGAATAATGTGAAGAAAAAAATCACGAAAATATAAATATATAGCCGCAATTTTTTTTATCTCATCGCCACCTATTTTTTTCCCAGTCGTTAGTTGAAAAAACTAGGTCATGGCTAGATCAGAAATATAATACAGCCGTGGGATATTTCTTTCCATCTAGTCACCATCTAATTTTTTGTATTCAGTCACTAGAGGACCAAAGCGTTACAAGGCTGGGTAGTCAATCGCTAAGATAGCTAGCTAATGGCGATTCGAAACATCACTTTACTAGCTTGTGGCTAGGCGGTGATGAGTTACACTTTCCACTCGGGCAGACAATCGCCAATATCGGAGATGCTAGCGATACCGGCAAGTGAAATAGGAGGCAGACTAGGTTTTTTTAAGCACGCTTGGGAAACATAACTTGTGATAGGCGAATACTATCATGGATAGAAAAATATAAAACTCCCTTTTGGAAAACACCGTACCAAACAGTCGTCCCAAAAGATCGAGCATTTTCAACGAAAGGAAGCTCAACGATTAAAGACTTAATACACACACTAATTGAAAAAGGAGCCATTAAAACCTGCAAACCCGACTGCAAATAATTTTTATCGGATATCTTTACAGTCCCAACGTCGAGTGGAGGTCACTGACTGATTATTGACCTGAAGAAGTTAAATGAATTTATGCCAACCAAACATTTTAAAATCGAAGACCGAAGGACGGCCATAAACTTAATAAGAGAAAGATGCTTCCTGGCAAAAATCGACCTAAAAGTCGCTTACGATGCTATCTCTATATGGAAAATGGATAGAAAATACCAAAGGCTCAAATTTAATGATGAATTGTTCGAATTTACCTGCTTACCTGTCGGCCTAGCTATAGCGCCTTACGTCTTCACAAAAATTGTGAAGGCTATAGTCGCAAACTTACGAAGTAAAGGGCTCATGTCGGTCGTCTACTTGGATGACATACTGATCATGGGCCGGTTCCTCATAGAATGTGAGGAAAATATTCGAATCTCGAGTCATCTTATCCAAAAGTTAGAATTCATAATTAATTTCCAAAAATGTCAGTTGATACCCTCACAGAGGTGCAAATATTTGGGATTTTGGTTCAATTCCGAAAAAAATGCTTATAGAATTGCCAGATGATAAACAAGAAAAAGTAAAACAACTGACCCAAAAGTTCCAAAAAATGAACAGTTGTCAAATTAGAGAACTTGCCAGATTTATCGGGACGGTAGTAGCATGCTGCCCGGCGGTCCCCTACGGATTCGCCCATACAAAAATATTTGAAAAAGCTCGTTACTTAGCATTACGAAAAAATAATAATTGTTTTGATAGTAATATGATCATCACTTTAGAACTTGAAAAAGACTTTTATTGGTGGGAAAAGATAAAATAAAAAGCCCAAAATTCGATAAGGTCAACAATATGCAGACTAGAAATTCGGAGCGATGCATCATGGTCCGGATGGGGAGCAATATGTGAAAATAAAGGATCTCACGGGTTTTGGAATACTCGAGAAAGAGAATCACATATTAATTTTCTACAATTAGTAGCAGCATTTTTTGCCCTTAAATGTTTTGCAACCCAGTTACAAAAATGCGACAGCCTGTTGAGAATGGATAACACAACCGCGATTGCTTACATTAATCGAGAAGGTGGAACGCGTGTCAAAAATCTGAGGAGTTTATCGAGAATAATATAGGATTGGTGCGAAGATAGAAATCTAAAAATGGTCGCATCATTCATCGGTACAAAAGAAAACGTAGAAACGGAGTTCGAAGCGAGAAGACTAGAAAAAGAAACTGAGTATGCTTTAGCAGATTGGACATTCAGTGAAATTACTAACACAATGGGAATCTCAGATGTAAACCTATTTGCATTGCGCACCAACACTAAGTGCGACAACTATGTATCCTGGTATTGTGATCCAGGATGTATGGCGGTAGACGCATTCACGATATCGTTGACAAACTTCACACTCGGATATGCGTTCCCGCCATTCTCAATAAACCAAAAATTCTTGAGAAAAATCGAGAACGATCAAGCAACGGTTGTTGTAGTCGGTCCAAGATGGCCAACACAACCGTGGTACCCACTATTTCGAGCCCTAATGAGTAAAGGACAGATAACCTTCAAACCAGATAAAAACCTATTATTATCTTCTGACAGACAACCTCATCCGCTTTGGAAAGACCTTACCCTGGAGGTAGGAAAATTATCCGGAAAGCCTTTCAACTAAGAAACATTCTAGAAAATTCACTAGACCTTATAACAGCATCACTCTGTTCGTCGTCAGTAAAACAATACGACAGTGCCTTAGAGAGATAGTGGACATTTTGTGAAAATGAACGATCGACCCATACAAACCATCGATGCAAGAAATTATATCAGTCCTTATGCAATAATTCAATAAAGGAGCATCTCATGGAACACTTAATTCAATACGCTCAGCAATATCCTTAATAGTAGGTCCACACGTGGGCCAGGACCACAATATAAAACGAATTTTCAACGGAATTTCTGAACTTCGCCCTTCAAGGCCAAAATATAATCAATCGTAGGACCCGAAATAATACTGGACTACCTAAATTCACTGGGACAAAACGAACACTTGAACCTCGGTAACCTGACTGGAAAACTCGCCACGCTCCTCGCTCTTATCACCAGCCAAAGAATGCAAACGTTGTCTTTGATAAAAATACACTCCATCGAGAGAGGTCTGGTCAGAATACAAATTAAAATACCCCATACCATAAAAACATTGGGACATGACAGGAAAAAACCCATTATGAGTAATACCCAAATATCTTTAAAAAACCAAAACATTTGTGTTGTAACGGCTCTGTAAATTTTTATAAAAACAACTGTGCAATTGCAGAGAAAAGTGGAATCCCTATTTATGAACTTGAACAAACCGTATCACCCAGCCTCTTCCGAAACACTAGCAAAATGGGTAAAGAAAATACTGATGGATAGTGGTGTAAGCACCGACATGTTTTCAGCGTACAGTACACGCCATTCTTCAACTTCCGCCGCAAAACGGAAAGGAATTGGAATCGACATCATTAGGAGTACAGCCGGCTGGATGGAGAGTTCAAAAACCTTCGCACAATTTTATGATCTTCCCATCGTTTCAGAGAACACGGCATTCGCGAAAGCTATATTGAATTCTGGATAATGTTTTTCTACCAAAACTAAACAGTTTGCCATATTCTGTTAGTAAATAAACAGAATTACATATCGAGTCAACTGGAAGTATACAATTGTACGATTAAACGAACTTACCTGTGAGTGAAGTTCGATCGTAATTGTATGAAGCGCCTTTTCCGATAGATCACAGCCCACCCAAATATTTGAAAAGTACAAATACAACCCGTATCGTCGATACGATAACGTCCCATAGCAACGACAACACTTCAAAAGAATGAAACATCGTAACCATGTCATCCACGACAATAAAATAATCCATGGATGACTATGAAGCGTGTGGTAATTCGGGCATGATAGGGGGAACTACAACGTGATCTGTCGAAAGAGGCGCTTCATACAATTACGATCGAACTTCACTTACAGGTAAGTTCGTGTAATCGTACCGTCATAAGACTCATTAGGTGCCTATAATAGCACCCCATGTATTTCATATTTTTAAGAAAAATGTTTCCTTAAGGGAGGGCACCACTGTAACTGCATATTTTCGACCATTTTCTTTGAATTTTTTTAAAGAAAGTACTAAAATACATGGTCAAGAGAGCTTTTAGGTTTTCATAAGGTAGGGGAGGCTGGGGTCCATAGAAACACGGGTCAAATGAAACAAGTTGAATAACTCCAAGATGGTTATTGTTAGCGGTGGGGGCCCAAGGGGGGAAGGAACCGCTTTGCTCATCGGAACCTGTCGCTTAGTTGACGCCGGCGCTCCGAGAGCGTCGAACATTCTATGTGGGTACATCGCTTTTTCGACACAAAAAGTAAGTTCTTTTATTACTATTATCTTGCGTATTGCTCCAAAACTATTGTTCCTTCTTCAGCGTTGTTTACAGTCATCATTACTGTGAATATCCTAGTGTTGTGGCCAGCACCTACATTTAAGTTTGTTATTTGATGAATTATTTAAGTTTGTTATTTGATGTTGACAATGTTAACAATTATTTAAGTTTGTTATTTGATGAATTATTGGAAGCGAGGGTACGGGGGTAGTTGAAACAAACGGTTCGGGGTCAATTGAAACGTGTATCTATAGACCGCGAACAAACATTTTATACGCAAGCAAGTTTTCCAAATATTGTTTTTCTTTTAGTTGCCAAAAAACCGTTCGAAACTGGGAACCGCGAAAGCTGCGAACTCGAAAATTATAAAAAAGGCATATGAAGATGCCAAAAAATATATATAAAAGTTTAAATATCGAAACGCTAAATAGGGGTAGGAAAAAGAAAAATCCAACAATATACACCGATACCCCAGAAAAAGAAGAGACAAGGAAAGAGACTGAAGAGAAAGACCGCAGAAAACAGGGTAAGAGAGTAAAAAAGAACCTCGAAGACTAAACAAGTCAGTCTCATTGACTACCTCGCTAGTAACAGGAACTATTCTCTGACTGATTATCTTTAGTAAATTAAAGCGAAATAAGTAAAATAATATTGAAGCACCTTAATATGCCTTCGGTGATACCAAAACTGGAATGGAAAGCAAAAAAACCAATTATTTTAATTAAAAGTATATTTTATTCACAACAAACATACTTTATCACTTCATACACATCATTAACAATACCTGGGTTTAGTAGAAACATCAGTTCAATCAGCTGAAAACACCTGTTTCAACTAACCCCAGGCACCGTTTCGATTGACCCCGACACAGGGTCAAATGAAACGTTTTCCAAGAGTTTTAAAATAGCTTCTACCTAAGTTCAGGGCATAGTAGAAGAAAAATCAATAATGCTATCGTATAGCCAGATAATCTAGCTATAATTCAAGTCCATTACTAACTGGATAAGGTATAAAATGAAGTCACACTAACCGATTTTCTCAAAAACGTTCCAATTGACTCTAGCCTCCCCTATGTATTGAAGTGTGTAAAAAAAATTATTTGTCAAAAGTATACAAAATAGCGGCGCACGAGTCACTATAGTACTACTCTTTTTCAGCCAACCCTCTCTGTGGCACGCAGTAGAACTGTCGTAAATTTAGTCCCGGAAGTAAGAGTGAAATATTTTCGTTAATTTTAGTATTTTTATCAGTCAAGTCCGGTGGGAATAAAAAATGATCAAAAGAAAAATAGAGATGAGTTTGAAAAAAGTTCGTTTTTTTCCACCATAATTTCCATCTTAAAAGTGATATATTTTTTACAATTTTCAATTCATCGAAAAAAGCGCTCGTACTTGACTGTTAAAGCAATCTACGAAGCTACGGTTAAAATTTCAAATCGATTGGATAAAAATTATTCCAGGTCTGCTGCCTTAATAACGGTGACAATATGGATATAAAAAATCGTTGTTTTGCATTAACTCCATGTATAGTGCATAAAATATTACATTTTTTATCGAAATGATTCCAAAGTAACCCTTAATCTTTGACATAAGTTGCATTTCAATGCCCTGTCAAAGAAGCCCCACACTCGGGGCTACTTTGACACTTTAAAAAATGTTTATATCAAATTGTGAGAAGGTGGTGGAGCTTGACTTTCTTATACATTTGATAGCCGAAGGACACACTGATCTATTGGAGCAAAAAAAGTTGATATCTAGGATTAAAAAAAAATTACCTACAAAAAACTTCCAAAACCTCTTCAAAGCACATTGAACTGGTACCCCGTTTTACCCCGTTTTACGGTACTTTTTCAACTAGAGGAAAGGAAGGTAATTTGGAATACCATTTTGTTTGAGGCCTACGACTTTTTTCTGTAAGGTGTAAACAAATAAAACAACAACTAAAACTAAACATCGCTACTGTTTCCAATTTCAGTTTGAACGCAAAATTGCATAATTCCGTTTTCGAGATGGGGTGCAGGTAGTTTGGAATAGAAGTATTCCAATATAAATTTACCGTGCTTTACTGAGTTATGTGGGCTATTAGTATTAGGCCATTGTTTTAGAAGAAAATGTTAAGACATGATTATTTCTATAATCAGCTTTAAGGCCATGTGTCACACTATTCGGCCGGTAAAACAGAACACAATTACGAGTGCCAAGAGTTCTCGAAAACGGCTCTACAAAATATCACGAAATTTGCACAGTCAATGTCAAATGAATATAGGAACAACGCCTTTCTTCGCGATATTCCCGATAAAAAAAAACAGTTTCTCTGACCACGCGAAATCCCAAACGAAAGTGTAGGGAAAACATAATTGGTACACGTAATCATCTAACGAAGGGGAGACTGATGTCTCCCGACTCAAATCGAACATTTTGAGACCTCAACCGTTTTATTTCAGGGAGTAATTACGGAGATCCGTGGGTGAATCTTCTTTGCAGGTAATCGTCAAGAATTTTCCGAAAAATTCGCGTGACAACCATCGACTTCAGTTCTCGCAAACTCCGGCGAGGGCGCAGAGAAATCATTCTGTCGCGTCGATCAAATATCGACGCCTGTTGCTCGAGCTCGATAAAGTAGGTTTCGCACACACCTTCTGAAATGTATTCGGCGATTGACGTGTGATCTCGGCTCCGCACTCGATTCTGATAGCCGATATTATGCTGTCGGAATAATATTTTTGAAGTTTTTAGTTTAAACAATTTAGTTTCGTTATGGAGTTAATAAATGTGTGAGTGCATAAAGTTCGGCGTCGTGCGAAGGATTAGGTGTTTTTATCGGCCAGGGCCACATATTCGCTGAAGCATTTTAAGGTTAGGGATCTTTATTTCAATATATTTTTATCCTTTCAAATACAACCCGAGTAGAAATTGTTCTAGCCTGTCTAGGTTACGACCTAGTAACTGGCTCGCCCAATTGAGCTCATACGAACTGACCAATGGTTGGCTCGGTATGAGCTAGTAATATAGTGAATGTTTTGTTATCCAGCCATTGTCTAGTCACTGCCCAGCTGATCTTTGTCACAAATGACAAAGTGAGGTTATGTGACTACGTATAGTTCCATCGAGCGAATCGCTCATGGCTGACTAGCTAACTTGAGTTTTAGATGGCTTTGCAAAAGAAAAAAATTCTCAAGTGGGCATGACCTAGCCAACACTAGCTAACTGCGGCTATGCGCCCCTTGGCTAGTGACTGCCCAGCCGATCTTGGTCACAAATTACAAAGTGTGGTTATGTGACTACATGTAGTTCCATCAAGCGATTGGCTCATGGCTGGCTAAGCAACTTGAGTTACAGATGGCGTTGCGAATGCAAGCATTCTCTTGGCGAGATACCTACTTGCAAGTAGGTATCTCGCCATGACCTAGCCAGCTATGCGGCTGCCCAAATAGAGTTTTACAATCGGCACAGTAATGGCCCACGACTGGTTGCCAGAGAACAAATGATGGCGCGGTAATGGCTATATAAACGGCCCCGATCCGCACCATGCATAGTTGGTAATGGTAAACCATGAATGGCTGCTAAGACTGGGCCAACTATCATACGCCCATATTGGCCCAGCAACGGCTGCCGGATCTTCTGCCGGAAATGAAAAACAAAAAATTGACAAATTATGAATATAAAAATTCTAGTAGTATCTTTTTTGTTTTCTTCTGCTTTACTTATGTCCATGTACATAGAATAATTGCATTAAAAACGCTTTCTGCATTGTTCAAGTTTTTACCTTTCATCGGGATCGAACCTGCGCCTTTCGTTCTAGTGTCGAGCGCTCTACCCACTTAGCCATTCTAACACTTACAGAATCGATCGTTTGTTCGTTTCTTACTTTGATGCCGATAATTTTATTCGTGACATTAAAGTTTACCGACAATTGTTTTGGTCCATTTAGGCTGTAAAAATAACTCGCTCGTTTTGGGTGAAGTTCCGAAAAGCATACTCCTTTGATCGAGCTGAAATTTTGCACCGAACTTACTCTCATTATCCTAAGAGAAACCGTTAACGGATTTTTGACGACTAGCAATAGTTTTCCATATATCGCATTGTAAAGCTTATTATTTCACGCCATACGAGTATAACTATATATCCGATAGATACCCCCCACTCCTCCGGCCGCGCTGCTTCCTGGCAAACAGTGCTCGCCCGTATGTGCATATCACTTGCCATGTGGGATGGCTTTGTTTGGGTTTATTTAATATAGTAGAAGCGCAGTACAATAAATAATTTTCAATATACGATATATCAAAAACTATTGCTAGTCGCCAATATCCTTTTAAAGGTTCTCTTAAAATATTGAAAAGAAGGTCGGTGCAAAATTTCAGCTTCATCAGTGGGATATGCTTTTCGAAACCTTATCCCTTGTTTTTACGTGTTAGAGTTTAACGACCTGCATTTGCAAAACGCCCAAAAACAAACCATCAATGGCTGGAATAGATCTGGCAAGCCGTTCATCCGCCTACGATACCCCAATGCTGATCGCCATATTATCGGTGCGATGGTATTGGCCCACCAATGGCTGGCATAGTTCTGGCAAGCCGTTCATCCGCCTACGATACCCCAATGCTGATCGCCATATTATCGGTGCGATAGTATTGGCCCACGAATGGCTGGCATAGATCTGGCAAGCCGTTCATCCGCCTACAGTACCCCAATGCTGGTCGACGAATTATTGGCCGATTATCAGCAAACCGTTTAATGGCTGAATGCTGGCATTTTTGTTACGACAGGCGACCCTATATGGGTGTGCACCCCTTGGCTAGTCACTGCTCAGCCGAGCTTGGTCACGAATGATAAAGTGTGGTTATGTGACTGCGTGTAGTTCTATCGAGCGATTGGCTCATAGCTGGCTAAGCATCTTGAGTTACAGATGACGTTGCGAATGAATAAAACCCTCAAGTCGGTATCTCGCGATGACCTAGCCATCACTTCCCAACTGCGGCCGCACTAGCCGGAATAAATGATCGGACAAATACAATTTAAGGTTATGTAATTCTATGTGATTATCGCTCTCAATGCGAACGCAATTAAGTCATTGATCCGATAATGTTATTTACATTTGTTAATCCACCCATTTTTCATTAATCTGACATTGTCTAGTGTAACATTGTGTAGTAGACGATAAGAAAATTCAGAAATTTAACAAGTAGAATTGGCTCAGTGGACAACGTCACAACTCCTCACCCAGCGGTCCCGGGATCGAAACCACGTTACGGCGTAAGCGTTTGTCTGAGATAATTAAAAATTGAACCATTAATATATTTACAGCGCAAATATCATAATCCTAATTAATGAACAACGAAGAATATCGAAAAAGGGTCCAATGATGTAAATAATGTGCAAAAAAAATCACGAAGATATAAATATATAGACGCAATTTATTTTAAATCTAATTGTTGTCCGCGCTTTTTGGCACGGTCAATTCCTTTTTTCCCCTAATTTTTCCCGGTCCCGCTCCTGCACCTGAAAATACAATAAAAAGGGTCATTACGGTGGCCTACATGATTCGACTGGCGAAGATACTTACACGCTGCCACCTCCGTCAAGTGCCCTCGGGATACCGCTCCGGCACGATACCTTTGTCGGAGTTACCCCGGGGCACCTTTACCCTCGAAAACACTCGCCGATGGGCCGCCAGGGTATTCCTTCGCCGAGGGGACCGGTCGATGGCCCACCAGGCCTTTTTCACCTCGTCGAGGCGACACCGGGACTCTCCTTCGCTGAGGCAACGCCGAGGTCCTACGCCAGCAGTGAACCCAGGGTGCTTCGCCATCGCAGCATCCTCGTCGCAGGTCCTCCAGTGCATCCTGGCCGCGCTGAGTCCCTGATGCATTCCTCCGCACCTGCAAGGGCCCAGGGGAAATTTACACTCCGGAAGGCATAGCACACAAATGGGACCAGAGAAGAGAATTCCAAGCCCGGAGCGAATCCAGAATGATCTATTCTCCCCAGCCCCCCAGCCCATTCCTCCCCGTACTCTATTATTACACCGCTTTTGTTTTTTTTATCTTCTATTTTTTTTATTATTAAGTATTGTAATTTTTGTTTTTGTCCTCTCAGACTTTGGAGGTTAAAATAATGTTTAGGTTATACTCACCTGAGTCCCAGGACCCCCGCGTCCGCCACGTAATTCGAGCCTACCCGATCCGCCGGTTAATATCCTTTACACACAACACATACCGCGCACTCGCGAAACACTTTTTTTTATATAAACTACCGAAGCGTCAGAGAAAACTTGTACGGCTCGCGCTATGACACTTCGGGGTATCTCCGAGGTGTCATAGCCTCGCCAAATAATACCCGCGGCGCGCCGTGGGACTACGCCGTGCGATACCCTCGGAGGATATCTCCCTCCCTTACCGACCTGCCCCGAGCCTGCCTCGCGCTAGTTCGTGCGCGCGCCGACGGCAGGCGACGGGCAAAATCCTTTCCCGTAAACGTTCGCGCCCGAGACGGGTATAAAAGTCCGGTCTCGAGTCGCGAACGACAGATTCGATCACTGCTTCACAGCCCGTGAGCAGTCGAACCGTAGCGAGCTCACAGCCCGTGACTCCTACACATCCCCTTTTTCGAACACGCCGTACGGTGCTGTCCAGAAAAAAAACCGAAAAAAGATCTTTTTACAGTTTGTAAAAAATCTTTCAGTTTTTCCTTTAAATTCTTTCACATCCTTACAAAAAATCACCTCCATACCTTTTTAGCTTATTTCTCATTTTTTGCATTTATCACTTTTTCGTCTCTTAAATTTTTTGACTGTATTTTATTTTTTCCTTATTTCTCGTTCTTTATTATATATGCATCTGAAATTTTTATAAAAATCTTTAGACCGTATATTTTATTTTTCTCTGTACATATATTCTCATAAAAGAGAAAAAACATTTACTGGCATTTTTTTTCTCATATCGCAAATCCTTTAACACTCGCAACGATCGCCGTGTTAACCGGTACCACGCGCGGTTTTTCTCCCTCGGACGTAGGGAGGAATTAATCGGTTAACATAATCGCCACCTGATTTTTTGTTCCCAGTCGCTAGCTGAAAAAAACTAGATCATGGCTAGGTCAGAAATGTAATACAACCGTGGGATATTTCTTTTTATCTAGTCACCATCAAATTTTTAGCATTCAGTCACTAGAGGACCAAAGCGTTACAAGGTTGGGTAAGACGGCTAGCTAATGGCGATTCGAAACATTACTTTACTAGCTAGTGGCTAGGCGGTGATGACTTAGGTTTTCCGCTCTGGAATATTAATACTTTTCACTGTCATTGTCAATCTTATTATTGTTCAGTCTGCTGCCATCACTCTTTACAAAAAATATTATTTCGGAGAGAACAGAACAGTAAGTTAGGTTCGTTTTGCAGAAACTGTCCTTTAAAAAGGCTGTTTTCATAATTGCCTGGATCAACCAGTGGTTATAACGAAAAACAAGTTCAAGTCTTTGTGATTGAACGAACACCTTTTTTTCCTTTTTTCTTTGCAAGGAATCTTGAGAACAATAATACTTCCGGAGACACACCAGAAACTTGTTTCTCTTCAAAAACGTCGGTTCCGCAGGGAATTCGCAAGGAACAATCTATGCATAGATCAGTTTCGCAGAGTGTAAAGTAGCTCACTGATATTTCAAGTTACTGGATTTATGCAAAAGTAAAAAATTTGACTTATTTACTGTTCGACCCAATGTACTTATTCTTTGCAAGAAACAAGTGTTGCGAAGAATGGTTGCGGTGGACTAAACAGTAGTAAGATTGAAACTGAATTGACTTTAAACATTTGCATTAAACTAGTAACTTCGAACATTGGTGAGCTACTTCTTACCTTCCGGATCTGATCTTTGCATAACTTGTCCCTTGTGAAGACTGGCTAAAGAAATACCCTGCGTAGCCAATGATTGTCAAGGCAAACAAGTTTCCGGCGAGTCTTCGGAAGTATTGGTTCTTCCAAAGACTTCTCACACAGGGAAAAGACAGAAAAAATGTTTTCATACGATTCAGAATACTCATACTTGTTTTTCTTTACAATAACTGGTTACGCTGGGCGTTTGTGTAGCCAGCCCTCACAAGGGACAATTTATACAAAGATCAGATCAGAATAGGGTAAAAAATAACTCACTTATATTCCACGAACTAGTTTTATTCAGAGAGACAAAGTGAATCTAACTACTGTTAGAGTTGCACTTAAAATGGATATCAAACTCTTGCAATACCTTAAAGAATAATCAACTAATTTTCCATCATTCATGTTACCAGTCGTTAATCATTATTTTCAGTAGATACTCAATTAAATAAATCTTATTTTTTTCTGCGAACCGGCTCAACACTTCAAGCTGAAATTTTACTAACAATGTAATGTCTATGTTCAACAGTGACATAGGAGAAAATCATTCCTGAAGGATTGCGCTTCTAATTGTAAGCCACATTTTTACCAGCCCCACGGCGGAAAAACTTTTCTCATAGCAGGCGGAGCTCACTGAGAGTACTGTTTCTGGTGAGAAAAATTTATTTAAGTTAGGGTGGTACTCCTTTTTGATATGTTTGTTGAAATTTACAGCATTTAGTTAATATTTTTAAGGCGGGATGTACAATGATAAGGATATACCATGATGATGTTTACAATGATAAAAAATTGATTTCTTTTTTTCCTCAAACAATAGAACTATATATGTAGAATAGTTTTCCAAAGTTTCAAAGCGAGATTAAAAAAAATTCGAACGTTGCATCTCGTCAACGCTGTGCCTCACCGCACGGATTTGGAGCGTGCTCCGCAGGTAGTAGGAAAAGCGCAGAGGGACAGGCAGACATGGGCAAAAAGTAATGAAATTAACAACTTACAATTACAATTACAACGGTAATTAATAACTTCATTACTTTGTAACAGAACCGACAGAGATGGGCGCGCGGTCGGTGTGCGGGCTCGGCGGTCACTGAAGTTAAGCAGCATTGGAGGCTGCCAATACTTGGAGCGGTGACCGCTTGCCCGTGCACAGGTTTGCGCGTCATCCTCTGAGTGGAAGGCAGTTTGTCTGAGTTTCTGATGGTAATACAACTGAAAGTCAGCCAAACATAGCCGCCTGTATCGGCCCAGGTTTTCCGCAGTTTCCCTGGGCCCTCGTGCAAATGCGATACACTAGTGCATTAGGAAAGAGTGGCTGCGGTCAACACTCTGGGGGAGGGGGGGGACTCTGGAAGGAATGTAAGGAACTCTGGAAGGATTGTGAAGGTCGGAAGGAATGGACGGAATTAAAGGGGGGATGATAAAAGGGGAAGGAAGGGGTACCTCTGAGGAATACGTAAAATAAAAATAAAAAAATACTTTGTAACAGTTATGTAAATAGCTACCAAGTACCTAGTGCAATTTAACTCAATTTATATGTAAACTTCAAACGCGTTTTTCTCAAAACTGCATTTTCGAAATTGGTGTGCAGGATTATTCAAAAACTATTAAGCCGATTGAGTTTAAACTTGGTAGTGATATTGATAATATTACCACTTCCTACTTGGCGAGAATTGTTTTAGAGAACTTAGAAAAAAAAATTCTTTTTTAATCCGAATGTTACATACATTTCGTCGAAAATGTTGTTTTTTTCTCTGTAAATGCTATTCTCTTAAATTTACATTTTCTTCATTTTAATTACTGCCAAATAGAAAATGTACATGTTCTAACTGAAAAAAATGCCTGAATTTTTTTCAAAACAAAGTCTACGGGAAGCTAGACTGCACGCCGAATCGCAACTCCCGCGGCAACCTTGCTGAAACACCCTGCCCACAGCTCCGCCATTTTGATGATAAATTAATTTTAGAAAATCGTTCTGTACCTATACTTAAATATACAATTACAGCATCCCTACAATTTGATAAATCTGGAATAATTATTTCTTAGTTTAACAAATCCCCCGAAATTGCTTGGTTTTTTCCGTCTAAATTGAAGTATTTTTTCCATCTTTTTTCATGACCATCGCTCCAGCTTCTAAGGCCAATTTATGAATTATTAAGATTTGTGTATAATTATTGAAGAAACCCTCGTCGTTCTTTATATTCAATTACAAAAACGTATCGACTGCATTAGATATCTATAGATTCTCCACTCGGCGTTTTAGATTTTCAATGATATTATCTCTACTAAGTATTTATACATAGTAAATGTTGATTTTCACTCAATTGCCAAATTTGAAAATCTCTTTAATGTTCGTAGTGAAGTAGCTACTTTTTATACAAATTACGACAAAGGAAACAGTTCGTTTTATCGAATTATTTCTTTATGCGTGCTTAGGTGAAACTTAAATGAAATGTATGCGTTTATTTGAATCTAACGATTTCGGATATATTTTTTCTGAAGGGGGTCGCCGGCTCACCGAGCTGGAGGGCCCTGTCGTCGAAAAAAGTATTCGAGCCTATTTGCCCAAACAGTTTAAAACCGCAAAACTGCACTGGATAGCTGTCGTCTAAAAAATAATTCGAGTCAAACCTACTTGTTCAAACAGTTTAATGTCGTAAAATTCCACCGCTCATATGTAGAGCGAGTCTCTAGCGATCCTTATTGCTAGTGAATTCGACCCTTGTAGAACCTCCCGAAAACAAAAGTCGACGGAGAGAAGAAATGCTTAACTGTTAATTGTTTAACCAATAAGTTCCACCACTCTTTTAGCGAGTGAGTCTCGATCGAGTCCTCTCGCTCGAGAATTCGGCCGAAATCGAATTTATTGCATATAAATGACATTGAAAATATACACAAGGCTCGAACCGATTTGTTAAAAAAAAATTAATCTCATACTTTTCCGCTCTTTTATAAAGCGAGTCTTTAGCGATTTCCATTGCTAGAGGTTTCGATCCTCGCAGAACCTCCTGATGACAAAAGTCGGCGGAGAGAGAAATGCTGAGTTATTAATTGTTTAAACAAAACATTTCACATTTTACAATGCATTTTAGCGAGTGAGTCTCCAGCGATTTCGGTTGCTCGAGAATTTCGCCGATATTGAATTCATCGAAGACAAACGGCATCCAAAATATGCATACTGCTTAAACCTATTTGTTTAAACAATGTAAAATTGCTTTATTTTTTCCGCTCGTGTATAGAGCGAGTCTCTAGCGATTTCTACTGCTAGAGAACTCGATCCTCGTAGAACCTCCCGAAGACAAAAGTCGACGTAGATAAGCAATGCTTAATTGTTCATTATTTAACCAATAAGTTTCACCACTCTTTTGGCGAGTGAGTCTCGAGCGATTCCGCTCGCTCGAGAATTCGGCCGAAATCGAATTTATCGAAGATAAATGACATCGAAAATGTACACACTGCTCAAACTTATTTGTTTAAAAAAATTTCAATCGCATTACTTTACCGCCGCTCCATACATCGAGTCTCTAGCGATTTCCATTGCTAGAGGATTCGATCCTCGCAGAACCTCCCAAAGACAAAAGTCGACGGAGAGAGAAATGCTGAATGCTTTTAGCGAGTGAGTCTCCAGCGATTCCGTTCGCTCGAGAATTTGGCCGATATTGAATTCATCGAAGGCAAACGGCATCGAAAATATACATACTGCTTAAGGCTATCTGTTGAAACAATTTAAAATCGCGTGATGTTATCGCTCTTCTATAGAGCGAGTCTCTAGCGATCTGGATTGCTGGAGAATTCAGATGAAATCGAATTCAGCAACGATACGCGTTGTTCAGAAGATGATTGTATCATAAACTCATTTGTTTAAACAATTCAATAAAATTGTTTAATGTCACTACGTTTTGACAGAGTACGTTCTTAACGATAATGCTATCTAGAAATTCCGATCGAAATTGAATTTCTGACCGTAGTGAGAAAAACGTCGAAGCTATATTGTTTAAACAATATATCATGAAATATCACCTCTTTTTCGTAGAGCGGGCCTCTCTAGCAACGTTGTTTGCTGAAAATGTTTATAATTCTTGAATCGGGGCGGATTGCCAGACGCATTTATACACACACACACACACACACACGCGCACACACACGCGCACACACACACACACACACACACACACACACACACACACACACACACACACACACACACACACACACACACACACACACATTTGACCCGAAAGCTCGGTTCGTCGCTATTCTATCAGTAAAAAATTACGCGCGCGCGCGTAATTTTTTACTGATAGAATAGCGACGAACCGAGCTTTCGGGTCAAATGTGTGTGTGTGTGTGTGTGTGTGTTCACACGTGTGTGTGTGTGTGTGTGTGTGTGTGTGTATATGTGCGTGAATTGTTCATTCACATAATTATTACTCAATTGTATCGCTCTTTCGCGAGAACAATGATCGGGCAACCATTTTTTCAGGACTCTGCAAGCAGAGCAAAGTCACGCCTCATGCTCGGTCTCAAGCATAGAAGCGTCGCACGGTTGTCTAAGACTAGGTGTGTGCATCGATCGATCGATTCGCACACATGCAGCCAATGTTTTTGTTACGACCGAACCACGTGCGAAATGGTTACTTCTTTTTTCCCGCGCGTGGTCGGCGTAACGAATACACACACGCGCAGCAGCAGTCGACTATCGGGCCTCGACCTTTGGCGTAGCGCCTGGCATCGAGGCCCTATAGAAAACGTGCGCTGCGCCATCAGGCGATAGTAAGCGGCGGCTTATAGCTAAAAACTGCGGGCTCTGCACTACCGCCGTGACGAGAGGCCGCGTCGAAATTTTCCAGCGTGTGACACATCGCCTTAATCGGTTTTTATTGAGTTGTTTGCAAAAATTGGAACATAGAACATTCACCGTCACCCGAATCTCACACATAAAACACTGCACCCATTCTCTCCCTCCTCCTGTCTTCATTAAACTTCCCTTTACAGAAAATACACTCTGCATCAGCTGCAGGGGGTATTCCACTAAATACAGTTTCTAGTTCTCCTGACGTATTTGACTTACGACTGTTATAAGAGTTGGAAGATTCCAAACTTTCGGCGTCATCATCATCGCTTTCAATGAGTCTTTGTTTCTTCGTCGTTTTATCGTTTGTTTTCCTATCTTGTCATATTTTGTCTTAGCCTTCCATTGCTTTCCTTCCATTTCTTTTGTAGTTTTTGTTTGTTTGCCTTCTCCTTTATTTTGAGTGTTTTCTTTTCCGCGTCTTTTGAAAATTTGAAATTGGCAAAAGTAAGTATTTGTCGTATTTTTCATTAAGCTTCAGTTACCTTGTTTATATATTCGATGGTTTGTGATATGCAGTGTTTTGAAGCTTACTAACTTAGCATTCGATTTGTCATATTGAATTTGTTGTTTTGCAATACTCTTTATCAATAGCGAGTTCCGAATCAAGTGGCATCGCATTTTTGACACCTAGAAGGGTTGAAATAAGGTGCGTTAACTTACCTCGGTTGAAGTTATGTTTTCATACGTTTATATTTTGTGGTGTGGTTTGCAATGCTTGCATTTGTTTTATTTCAAATGCCGAATAAATATATTAGGAAAACGGATAGAGGCATAGCGAGCCGAACAATATATGAACTCGCCGCTGAAGAGGTTACTCTACGGGACGAAAGATCAAGCACAAAGAGAACATGGAGAGTGAAGACGAGGAAGAATATTTTTGCGTGTGTTGTATGGAATCGTATTCAAACAGCAGGCCAAATGAAAAGTGGGTGCAATGCCTGGAGTGCAAAGCATGGTCGCACGAAGCCTGCCCTGGTGGAGAACTTTCATATGTATGTCACAATTGTTTGTCAGAATAGAGATTGATTGGTTTTCTTGCCGAAAAGTTTCTTCTTCAATTTATTTTTGGGCTTGCTATATTTTACTATTTAATTTCATGAGATTCGTGAGTTTATATTCGTTTCAGTTAGAACTTATAAAAATTTGTTAGACTGAATAAAAAAGTGAGACTTAGATTAATGTCGAGGTTAAGTTTTTTAAATTTTTAATAAATTTTTTTAATAACAATGTGTTTTGACATCATTTATACCCATGTTTTGTACCAATTCCCAGGCGTTTCAACTCACCTCGATATGAGGAGAGTTGAAATAAAACGACTTATTGTACTTAAATGGTTTTTTTTACAGGTTACATAATTCCTGGAGTCATTTGTAGTAGAAAATCGATTAGTCGATTAAAAAAGCTACAAAACAACTTAATATTTACCCGAATTTCTCGTTTCGATTGCGAGATATGGGGTTAAATCTGAAAATTGTTCCAACCGTCCAAGGTCTCCCCTCACCTATGTTGCATGAGGAGGAAGGATCTATTGGGTTATCCGGCTTGTTCGTGACGATTTTCGATAGGTGGCACAATGAAAAATCGGCACGAATTTTCCGTACAACCCAATAGAATCATTTCAGTCGACCGATTCTCTCGTACAACACGAGGTGTACGCGTGAGTCGTTTTAACGAGTTCATCGAAGCCGAAGCGTCGATAACGCTGTGATAGTGGCGCCCCTGCGCTTTGTCTCTTCCTTTGGAAACATTGATTTAAAAAACCTCTCTAAATTATGCAAATTATTGAACGCGTATAGCTAACCGAAAATTGGGCACCCGTGACCGTAGTCACGTTCACGGCTCCGCTAGAAGAAGGAACAAACGTGCCACCCCGCGAAACGGATTAATTCCAGTCATCTTCAGTCTTACTTTAACTATGAATAATTTTTTTTCATGTTCTTAAGCTTTTTTCGGTCGTAATGTTTTTGACGAAAGTTTAATAACAATCGCATTTTACAATTTAATCGGAATTTATCGACACAACGAGAATTGAAAAACTATGAACTATATAAAAAGTGTTAAGATCATCGGTGGAATTGAGGGCTTACACCACTGTAAACGTCTAAAATTAAGTGATTTTCGCGATTTTTTTTTGGTGGTAGGACTAGCAAAGGAAAATGATATTTAAAGATATTAGTCATATCTTCAAGGAAACGAAACAAAATTTATATTTAAAAAAATTAACATAATGGTGACGCCGGAGCCATTCTCGCGAGGCATGTTGAATTTGAGACGCTCTGCAGCACGCGGTATAACTGACGCACATTTGAATTGGGAAAAAAGTTTAAAAATTTCTATTATTTTACAGGAGTATAGCTAGAGAAATACATAGGAGATTTTGAAAATATGATTTTTGGTGTAATTTGTAAGCATTTAAAGTGAAACCTCAATTTTCGAAAGAAACAAAGGGCAATCATTTATTAATAACTAATGTTATAATTAACTCATGGAAAATCCCGTACGTATTTCTGTTCGGAATGTTATTTTAAAGGTGTGCTCAGAATTCGGAGTGAAAATAATGAAAATTGTTGGAGTCATGATGCGTGCCGTTTTGAAAAATTGTGTTCCGAGAAGAACCGTCGGCGTCTTTCACACGGGCCAGCCACTGTCACCGCAGCCCCACACGGGCCTGCGGAACTTGGTTTGACAGGTACCAAACTTTTTTCTCCTTTTTCTAGATGATTTAAATAACACCAATCTAGGATTTTGGGAAAATCGTTTTTTTTTTGCTTAACCCATTAACGCCCAAGAATTGCGATTTTTTCCTTCATTTTCAAGCCAGCTTTTTATTATATGAAAAAATCATAAAAAATGAAGAGATACGTTCCCTAGTATTTTCGAGTGTGCTCTTTCAGAATCTGGGGTCAAAATCGGGTTTTGTCCATTAGGAAAAAAAATATGGCGACTTTTACACAAAAAAAAACAGGAAAAATCGATGACACTTTTTTTTTCAAGTTTTTTTTCACATCGAAGCCGTTGAAAACTTCGGTTTTTTTTTCAACCATGGGTGCATAGAATAGTGACGATTGAACAATATTTTTTTTTAATTCGTCGTTATCAACATTTTCACCCCCAAATTGGCTCTTTTCACCCCCTGAGTGACACGAAAAATTTCACCCTCGGTGTCCCAAATGAAAAGTAGTTGGATTTTGACGAAAATTGGTACTCGGAGGTTTTTGAGGTCGCTGATTATGTTTCTGTTCTCAAAATTCCGAAATTCAAAATGGCGGATCCAATATGGCGGACACAAATGCAAAAGTTCATTTGAATTGGATAAAACGTGGCACTCGGGGGTTTTCGAGGTCGCTGATTATGATTCTGCTCTCAAAATTCCGAAATTCAAAATGGCGGATCCAATATGGCGGACAAAAATGCAAAAGTTCATTTAAATCGGATGGAATGTGGCACTCGGGGATTTTCGAGGTCGCTGATTATGATTCTGCTCTCAAAATTCCGAAATAAAAAATGGCGGATCCAATATGGCGGACACAAATGCAAAAGTTCATTTGAATTGGATAAAACGTGGCACTCGGGGGTTTTCGAGGTCGCTGATTATGATTCTGCTCTCAAAATTCCGAAATTAAAAATGGCGGACACAAATGCCGAAATTAAAAATGGCGGATCCAATATGGCAGACACAAATGCAAAAGCTCATTCGAATTGGATAAAACGTGGCACTCGGGGGTTTTCGAGGTCGCTGATTATGATTCTGCTCCTAAAATTCCGAAATTAAAAATGCCGGGTCCAATATGGCGGACAAAAATGCAAAAGTTCATTTGAATCGGATGGAATGTGGCACGCGGGGGTTTTCGAGGTCGCTGATTATGATTGTGCTCTCAAAATTCCGAAATTAAAAATGGCGAATCCAATATGGCGGACACAAATGTAAAAGTTCATTTGAATTGGATAAAACGTAGCACTCGGGGGTTTTCGAGGTCGCTGATTATAAATCTGTCTTTAGAATTATCTTTAGAATTCATAAATTCACATTTTTCGATAAAATACCCGAGTAAAAATGATTGTATATACTTCGATACAATTATATAAAAATGATATACAATCATATATATTTATATATAGGTTTATATATAAATATATATAACTCTATACATTCGTATATATAATCCGCCATAAATGTACTTCCATCAAATTTGATTTGATAAAATTATACATAGTATAATTATAGAATTAAAAAAAAATAAATTTATATTTTATAATTCAACGTTCCAATCTAAAATACGTTGATAGGTTTTGTATCGATCCGCCATTTTTAATTTCGAAATTTTGAAGGCAGAATCATAATCAGCGACCTCAAAAATCCCCGAGTGCCACATTCCATCCGATTCGAATAAACTTTTGCATTTTTGTCCGCCATATTGGATCCTCCATTTTGAATTTCGGAATTTTGAAAGCAGAATCATAATCAGCGACCTCGAAAACTCCCGAGGGCCACGTTTTATCCAATTTAAATGAACTTTTGCATTTGTGTTCGCCATATTGGATCCGCCATTTTGAATTTCGGAATTTTGAGAACAGAATCATAATCAGCGACCTCAAAAACCTCCGAGTACCAATTTTCGTCCAAATCCAACTACTTTTCATTTGGGACACCGAGCGTGAAATTTTTCGTGTCACTTAGGGGGTGAAAAGCGTCATTTTGGGGATAAAAATGTTGATAACGACGAATTAAAAAAATTTATTGTTCAATCGTCACTATTCTATGCACCCATGGTTGAAAAAAAACCGGAGTTTTCAACGGCTTCGATGTGAAAAAAAATTTTGAAAAAAAAGTGTCATCGATCTTTCCTGTTTTTTTGTTTAAAAGCCGCCATATTTTTTTTCCTAATGGACAAAACCCGATTTTGACCCCAGATTCTGAAAGAGCACACTCGAAAATACTAAGGAATGTATCTCTTCATTTTTTATGATTTTTTTTTTATATAATAAAAATCTGGCTTGAAAATGAAAGAAAAAATCGCGATTCTTGGGCGTTAATGGGTTAACAAATACTTTGAGATCATAATAACAATATGCGATTCGTCCTCTAGCGAAACATTTTTTTTAAAGGTTCAATTATCGATTTTGCCGCAGCGACTCGGACTTCTTTCGGGTGGCTCGGAAAACTCTAAACGCTTTTTTCCTGAAACCACTTTTTTCAAACTGGGAGGACGGATTACTCGAACACCTTTGCATGGATGGATTTGAATTTTTAATAGTAGCTTCGCAATTACATTCTCTATGGGAGTCCGTAGCCGTTTTTTGATTAAATGTAATCTTTCTTTTTATAAACAATTTACTGCTTATTTTTTGACAAAAAATCGATCCATTTCTTTCACGGTACGCTATTTTTTCGAAATTGGATTTAAAAAAATCTCTATATAGTCCCACAGCCAATAAAATATACATTATATTTTTTTTTGTTCTTTTTTCCAGGCCTTATACTTTACGAAAAAACCGTCCTTCCATGAAGCTGTTTGTAAAAAACACGTTTTTCAAGACAGGCTTTGTCGCCGCCATTTTGTATGAAAGTTACAATAATTTTTTTAAATACTTTCATAGGCGTTGAGGCGTTACCCCCACTTGTAGCGCAAAAAAGGCCTTTTTCATGAATTTTTTTAAAGAAAACTACAAAACTTTTTTAATCGATCAATATACCATCTTAAAGAACACATATTGAAGAACTTTCAGTAATTTTTTTATTGAAAAATATTACATTGTTTAGTGGCAAATGGCCGTCAATGAAATAATGTTTTTATATACACGGTTTGCGGTGACCAATATTGCGGCGAAGTGGATCATCTGAAAAAAAAATGCGGATGGATTTAGTCAAATATAAGTATAAACTAGTCTTTAATCGAAGGATTAAAAAAAAAAATATTCATTTTTCACAAAATGGCGGACAGTCAAAGTTAATGGTTCGATTTTAACGAAAAAAACGGCCGTTTTTGTGCTATAAAACGGCCATTTTTTTTTCGAAAAAAAATCGAACGATTAAAGACTACATTTTTATGTATTAAATAAGCCTGCAAAATTTCAGGAAGATCGGTTCATTAGTGTTCGAGTAATCTTGGTCACCGACTTCAGAAATGCCATTTTGAGAAAAACGCGTTTAAAGTTTCAATTTCAGTTTACACGAAGAAAATATTTTTTATTGTAAACTTACATAGAGTCATCTATTCCGGGCATAAAAAAAACTGTACTTCAAAAAAATGCAATAAAAAAAAATCGTTTTTTTTTTTCAAAATCGCAAGTGGGGGTAACCCCTTACATAAACCCTTTCAAAAGAAACCCTATAGCTTTTTTCATACTCCCAAAATAAATTGTCAAAGTTAGGCCATATTTTCTGCCGCTAAGGTGGTGTTATCCCTTAGACCAAATTTTAGACAATAATTTTTTGAAAATTCTGCAGTTGTATTACTTCTTAACCCGGTCAGTGTAGCGCTTTTTAAATGAACGTGTCAAATTGACCCCCCACCCACACTGATCGGTTTAAATATATAAATTATTTTAAAATAAAATATCAAAACTTAAAATAATCAATCTTTTTACGCATTACGGAATTTATTGGTCTGTTTAAATATACAGCCACTTTTCAATAATTTTGTATCAAATTTGAATAATTTGTAGAAAGTTTCAATAATTTCAGTTTGAGTCTTTCAGTTTCAGATTTTCAATAATTTTTTTTGCAATGTTGTCTACTACAGTGCCAAAAAATGTTCAAAAACAGGCATTTTAGATCATAGGAATAAAAATAGGTTGAATTATTTCCTGTCGATGAAATTGTAAGATTCGCCCCTATCTGGCTGAGAGTGCATGTGTATCGTTAATTCGACACTTAGCCCAGAAAGAGATAGTTCATTCCAACATATAATGTTGTAGCAGCGAATCAAATTTCTCTCCATGTACAGAGAAAACACGATTACATTAATTGGCCTTTGGAACCAGAAGCTGTTGAATCATCGCATGTAAAATCTCCGTTTATTAGTCAAGAGAATATGACGGGGAAACTTTAATCCAGCCTCGGCATATATGATAAAGTCAGACGCATTGTACCAAATCTGCGGTAGCTTTTAGCCACCCCCCCCCCCCCCTACCCCGGCCATGTTGAGGCCATGCTCTTTGGAGCTTTATCTCCGTCCCTCGGCTACCTGCGGTTTTGGCACGACGAGCGGAACAGCACCCATTCAACCGTTGTATTGCCTACCTACAAATGAGAATTAAATCGCAACAGTCAGCCTGAATCTCGTAACTTACATCCAGCTACACTTAATTGCATCTCTAACTGGAGCATTGTGGCTGATTTTAAAATCTATGAATCATCGATATTCTCAGTGTCACTCGCAAAAAAGTGGATTTTGTCAAAATAAACGAATATATTTTATTCTGCTATAAAATAAATATTTCTTATATGAAGCTTTATTTGAAAAATGGCGTTTAAAAACAATTTTTCTTTAAAGAGGGTATTTATTTCTTTATAATTTGCGCTTACATGCACAGAGCTTTGTGCTCTAGGTTATTTTTTTGAAGGAGCAGTCGTCGAACTTTTTTTTCATAATAGGAATAACAAAAGTGTAATCATATTTTAGTAGTACCAATAAGCGTTCGATAAAAATTCGAGCACAAGTGACTACATACATTTACTTATTTCTAGTGCCCAATTTCTAACGCCAGAGGGCTGTGTCCTTTAGCCCATGGTTTCCGGTTTTCTTAAACATATTTTTGTGTCTTTTTCCCCGTTTAATAACTGGATTTTTAATTATCTAATTTTTGGTAATATAATATTTCGGGAATTAAAATAGAGGGACAAAAATCCGTGTCCGCCGTGCGTCGTGCCGGCAAAAATATTATTTTTCTCCAGCTATTCTTGTCAAAACTCATGTAAATCGTAGAGCATTAAACACTATTACGTACGTACATTTTTTTATCGGTGGGAAATCTGTTTCAAGGGGTGACAGCACCCCTTCGAGTGAAGCATGTCGAAAGTTGATTTTGAAGTTTCACCCGCAAGCGGCCTACTGTTTTCAGTGAAATAAAGCCGGAAGTTTTCCTTATGTTAAATGATTAGAAATCCACTGTGAGTACATTTGAAAAAAATTGAGGATGAACCACGCCTCTATTTGTATTTCTCTCACGCCACATTTGAAAGGGATCCATTAAATTGAATTAGACGAGTAACACTTTGTAGTAGATATAAAATTAGAATTTTTCGTATTTTTCCATTTTTGCTAGATAGCAAGCTTAAGGAGGTAGGTCACTTGTTTCTTGAAGTTCCTTATAGCAGTTATTCTTTTCTGTATTTAAGGGGTTACACCTAGTTGGCAGCACCAAATTGAATTTTCGAAGCTGCTACCTCTGCAGAAGGTTTGCTGTATGGTTCGGGCATCGATGATCCCATTTGAAGGTAATAAATTACATTTTATCTACGCATATACCTGACGTAAAACTTTAAATGCGTTTTTCTTGGAATTATTTTTTCAGAATCGGTGACCAAAATATCCTAAAAACAACTTAACCGATCTGCTTCAAATTTCACCGACATTTTTTGTATATCAAAAGGCAGTCCTTAATCGAAGGATTTGTTTTATTGCATATTTTTTTATATCAAGGGAAATAGAGTGTTTTTTTCACCGAAATTTCGACGCTCACTTTCGATCGACGACCATTTTTTCAAAAATCATTATTTTATTGAATCCTTCGATTAAAGACTAGATAATACAATACAAAAACTAAATTCATTTGGTTTTTTGATTTTAGATGATTTGTTCCCGAGCAGGAGTGGACACCGCGGAGGACCGTTATTGCACAGCGGTCTGTGCAATTTACTGTATCTCCGTCGTTTACAAATATTTCCTAATTAAAGATTCCCAAAGATACTTGAAACGATACCCTTTGCTGTGAAAAAAGTAAAAAACCTGCACTCATTTCCCAAAAAAATCACGAAAACACCTCTTTTTACCGGCCGCGAACTAGGAGTAACCCGTTAAAATGTGTATGGTGATCAAAATATTTATAAAAACTTAAATTGATGTTTTGATTATGAAAAAAAAAAAAATCACAAAAGCCAGAGCAAGTGATAATGTGAAGATGCACGGCCCGAACTATATGGTGGAAGCACCAAAACATCCCACCTAAGTTGCAATAACTTGTTCCGGGTCACCAGAGAAACGTGTGGTCTAGCGTTGCCCTGGTGAAACCCAACATCCTGCCTATTCGCCGATACGGGCCGCTTCTGAACGTTGCTCGCGTTAAGGGGAGATATACACCTAGGAGCCGGAAAAAAAGTCATTTTTGTGAATTTTTTCAAGGAAAATTATTTGAAATTTCGGATTGGGGTTTTAATTATTTTTAAGTATATACATTTAAAAATATGTTTAATTGTCTTTATTTAAAAATATTAAAAATATACAAGGATATTGTATGATCCTTAGAGCGTCGTAAAAAAATCTGCGTATACGGTACCCACTGGCGTTTCTTAAAAAATAATCTGAAAAAAAACCAAAAAGATTATTAAATTACATACTATGAAGTCTAGTATTTGTCATAGCTGATTTTGAAAATATCGATTTATGACAATATGGCGGACGTTTCAACATAAATAGTCATTTTTGGGGCACAAATTACTTTTTATTTTGCCTATAAAATAAAAACTAAGTAACGGAAAAAAAATCCTATGACAAGTACTAGATAATGGTGTACAGAATAACCACAAAAAACCTCAAGGCAATCGGTTCATCGGTTTTCGAGAAATTTTGGGTACCGATTCGAAAAATGTGGTTTTGAGAAAAACGCGTTTGAAAATTTGAGAATGAATAAATCATGAATTTTTCTCAACTTACATGGATTCATCGATACCAGGCCCATAGTGTAGGTCTTCTACGGTCGACGGAATGTTCATAGCTTCTAAATCCTCGACCTTGACCATCTAGGTGTATATCTCCCCTTAATTTGGCCAGTTGTGAGCAGAACTTGGTCGAATCAATCGTTTCGTTAGGTAGTAGCAGCTCATAATAGACGATTCCTTTCCAATCCCACCAGATACAGAGCATGACCTTCTTCGGGTGTAATCCAGCGTTTGAGACCATCTGAGCAGCCTCCCCGCGCTGCTACCATGCACTTTTTCGGCTGACATTGCTGTAGACAATTCACTTTTCATCGCCACTAATCAACGCTTCAAAAATGGTTGGTTTAGATGGCGTTTGAGCAGCAAATCGCAAGCTGAAATTTGGTCCATTAAATTCTTTTCGCTCAGTTCGTGCGGCATCGAAACATCAAGATTGTTTACGATCCCAAGCTCCCGTAAATGTCTCGAAACAGTTGATCGGTGAATGTTGAAATTATGGCCAATCTCTGTAGTCGTCAAATGACGGTCGGAGTCGATAAAAGCCTTGATTCAATCGACATCGGTAGTGGCTGACCGACCGGAGCGAGAAGCATCTTGGAGATGAAAATCTCCACAACGAAATTTCGCAAACCACTTCCGACACATACCTTCGCTTAGGGCATTCTCTCCATACACGACGTATGTCTTTTTGTGAGTTTGCAACACGTTTGTTACTTTTCGGAAATAAAAAGCATAATGCATCGAAAATACACGTTTTTTCTTCCATGTTCAAAATATAATTAAATTTCCCATACATCACGAATCTCACTGAATATTTTTTTAAATGTGGGTACAAGTTTCAGCTTTCACTTAAGGGAAAGCTCTAGGGTCAAGCTCTAGGGAAAGCTCTAGGGCCACTCTAGAATTTCCGAAAAATCGATTTTTTTATGGTCCCCTAGTACCTCAAAAATGATGTCCCAAAAGATTATGGCCGGGAAAAACCTCTAAGTACTCGGTTTTCGAATTTTAGTGCAAGGCCACCTGGTCCGGAACGAGCGGACTCAAAACTTCAAACGCGTTTATCTCAAAGCTGCATTTTTTAAGTTGGCCGGAAACATAACTCAGACAATTTTCAACCGACTCATTTGAAATGTTGAATATATCTTGAAAAATACATTGTCTATGAAAGTACGTAGGATTTTTTTTTATATTGCAAAGTTAATTTCTTATTAACAATTATCTGATGTTTTTTTAGGCAAATTTTTCACTTTTCACTTTAGAAGTTTGCCATTTGGCCAAAAATCAATATATCGAAAAAAAATCCTACGTACTTCTATATCAGTTATTATATATAATCGAAAAAAAATCATTGGTTCATTATAATTCAAAAAGTACAAGAACTGTTTGTCCGGCCGTGGACCCTGGAAAAACGGAGACGTCATCGCAAAAACACTGCACAGCCGCCATTTTGAAATTAATCGTTTCAAAAAAATTATTGCATGCAGTCACTGATATATGGTATATGATAACCACCCTTTTTTGTAATCTCGATTTATTTTGTACTTTTTCTGAAAAAAATCCCCAAAAAGCCTGTTTTTTCGGCCTCTAGAGTGGCCTAAGGCCTTAAGGAGGTTGCTCAGCTATGGCAAAATAGTAAGAATTTGCTGAAATTTATTGAGGATATTTGCGAATAGGTGTTACGTCTCCATGTAAAATTTCAAGAACCTCATCTGCGTGATTGTTGAGCAATTAATGATTGAAGTTAGGATTAAAAAGTAAGAATTGAATGGGAATAAGCGGAAAAAATTCTTGAGAGTTTTATGAATAATTTCAACGAAAAGTACAGTGTTTTGTCTGTCTCGTTATCGAGATATTCGTAAACTAAAACAGGAAATTCCAGCTGATTTGCGTAAAACGATAAAGCACTCTACGGCACGTGGCAACGCTGCTGTCAAGTCGGCCATTTTGAATAGGCGCCAAAAATTGAAACACACAAACTATTGCTTCCTTGCTATATTTCTTACCGCGGTTTCCTGAAGAGTATTCAAATATTTCGAATCATTCTTTACAGAAGTTGCGGTGCGTGTGTTTCGACATAACCTTCAAATCGCTTACTCGTCGTCTCTCGACTGCGCATTCATTTTCCGGCTCAACTACTTTTTTCCGCCGCTTTCCAGGTTGTACTTGCTCCAACCGTCGATTGTACTGTTTTTCGGTTTGCATTTTTCCCTTCCATCTTTTTATTTTCTTCGAAAGAAAAAAACGGAATTCGCGAAGGATGCTTGACAGTTACGCGGTCACGATGTGGCGTTCGTATCTGAGCTCAGTGATACCAATGACTGAGAACTAAATTGCGCGTTTGCCACATTTCAACTTGGTTCATAATTTATGCGCGATGATAATAAACAAAGAAGATTAATAACATTTCTAAACAGTCAATTATATGCATTCCACATATCTATTAGCTGAAATTTATTTATTTTTCGTAACCGAAAATTTGATTATCCCGGGTTGGCAGCCGTTACAGGCGCCCGTGTTTAAGCATATGCGTTCCCCTCTAGCCGCCTATCCCGGAAAGACATTGAGCAGCCTCCTTAAGGGGTCTTCTCATTTTAGACCCTAAAAGGGATATTTTCATGAATTTTTTTATAGGTTAATATTATAGATATTGATATCAAAGTTGTTACACTCAATAAATACACTTTCGAAATACATTTAAAAAAATTTTTAATGTATTTATGTAACCCGAACAAACTGCAAACGCGTTTTTCTCGAAACAACGTTTTTCGATGACTTGTTGATAAAATGTTCACATTTTCTTGCACATCTTCAAAATGTGCACATATTTTTTACAACTATAGCCATAGCGCATATCAAGGTTTTTTCTTAAATTTTGATATTTACTATTTTTTTCTTGCCAAAAATGGTGAAAAAAAACTCTTTTTTTTGTTTTTTTCGAAAATATCCGCCATTTTGTTATTTTTGCATACATCAAAAATCGTATGATATGCGCTATAGCCATTAATATACTGAATCGAAAAGCGTTTGATTTTTTGTTTCGGACGATCCATCTCCGAGATTTCATCAACAGCGCAGACCTACAATTTTTTAGGACATTCTTTTAACCACCATTATCATCTATAAATAGTGACTTAAACAAATGTTTTTTTTAATGTATTTCGAAAGTGTACTTATTAAGTGTAACAACTTTTATATCAATATCTATAATATAAATCTATCACAAAAATTCATGAAAATAGCCTTTTTTAGCGTCTCAAGTGAGAAGACCCCTTAATACACGACACTTCACAGCGTTGTCGCATGTGCGAGCGGAAAAACAACTGCAAATGATATCTGTCGGAATTTCGCTACGGACTTATGCATAGACCCAATAATGAAGAGCTAGTTTAAATAGTCATTTTATTCACATTACTATGTCTATCTGTAAGAAAAATGCCTAAAAATAATTTTGAAAGAACATCAATTCTGAGCTTAGTTATCTTAATTTTTCTTTGCGATGGATATTTCCATGCGAAAATTGATCGAAAGAATCAAGGACGATAGGAAAAATGTCAAAGATGAAAAAAATTGAAACGCGCCCTTATCTGAAGAGGGTTCGGCGCGAAAGAGAAGAAAAAGAAGATGTAATAGTGGGCGAAGAATGAGGCGGAGCGAGGTCTGAGGTTGAATCGGGATTTCACCCTCTTATCTCCGGCAGGTAGTCTCGATCGAACGGTCGTCAGAGCCTTCGAGATAAACGCTTATTTCTCGAAGAATGCGGATCAGTGGCCGATATAACGCAGATGCATCCAGACGAGCTTATTATTCGAATCTACGAGAGGCTGACGATCTGATCTGGACACATTACGGATACGAATACCCTGGCACCCTCGTTATTTCATCAATGCGGATATCATATTCTTACGAAATGCATTCACTCGAGTGATCGCAACCATCCGAAGGATTCCATACGAGGCGCTAGGTTTGTTGCTTCAATATACCGGGCTTGTAAATTAGGCTTCAAATATTGGAAAGACTTCCAAAATGTCAGCAACGTCGGACTTATGAAATTGGCATCGATTTTCGCCTATCAATAGAAAGGCCGTATGTCACTCTCGATATATGGTGGCAAATGTCAAGAAACGAAGTCAGTTATCAGTCAGACGCAAACATTGGCGAAAATTAAAGCGTACGCCGAAAAATTTGTGAGTACCACTAACATGGAACATCCCTCAGGTGACACCGTTCGATTTTGTTGAAATTTGGATATGTTATAAAACACCGAAAAGTAAGCGATACGTATTGCTTTTATTGGCGGAAAAACGGTTTTAAGGGGTGAAACTAACCCTCGAAAATAGGGGTGTTTTTCGGTTTTCGTCGATAACCTTATCATTCTCATCTCCAATGTATAGTGCACAAAAAAATAATCATTGTTGCAATTTCAAATTTTTTAATATCTCGTACCGTTAAAACGTTATCGACGAAAAACGAAAAACATCCCCATTTTTGAGGGTGCGTTTCAGCCCTTAAAACCGTTTTTCCGCCGATAAAAAAATAGGTATCGCTTACTTTTCGGTGCTTTACAACATATCCAAATTTCAACAAAATCGAAGGGTGTCACCTGAAGGATGTTCCTTGTCAGTGTCTCACTTCAGCAAAAATGCAACACACCTACACGAAATTCATTTGAAAAATGAAGGTAAGGGAGCCAACAAAGGGAAATATGTTTCACGGCGATCAGTTGATCGCGATACTTAATTGCCATCAGTTTTTCGGACCGTTTACAATTATTTTAACCAATTTTTGCACATGCTTTCTATGAACAACAAATTTTGTTTGTATATAGAGCTTGTTGCATGCTATTGCAAACTCTCTGAGATAACTATTGGGAGTACAAATAAGTCTCTGCCGTTCTTTATAAAAAATTGGGTATTTATTGTGAAAGAACGGCACTTTATGTTTTATTCCAAGTATTAACCATCGCTAGCCACTACTATTTCCCATCTTTCTGGCAGCATATGTATACCGCGTCGGGAGAACGCTTCATCTTTTGAGGCTATCCACAAATCGACCCAATTTTTGGTATCTTCATATGATGTGAAGTGCTGCTCAGACAGGCCGTGCGTGATCGATCGAAATAAATGATAGTCAGATGAAGCAATGTCTGGTGAATACGGCGGGTGGGGTATCACTTCCCAATTGAGTGTTATGAGTGACCCTTTCGCTTATGCCTGGCAAGCAGCATTCCACATGTGCAAAATCGGCGTTCAACGTTTCTCGACTTCAGTTCATATGGGGCGCAATTTCCTTGCTTTTGAATCAGTCCCAACGATTTTCAACCATGTGAAATTGCAACGAGCAATTTCACTTACGTGCAAGTTCTTCTTACGTTTGGCACGAATCTCCCTCCAATAATGCTTCCAATTCTGCGTCTTCGTACACTTTCGGCCTTCCGCGACGTTTTTTGTCTTCGACGTCAGACTCACCGTTCTTAAACTTTTGAAACCACGCGCGACAACTTCTCTCACTCAAATCCGCCTCACCATATGCTTTTACAAGCAATCGATGCGCCTCAGCTGCAGATTTCTTCAAATTGAAGAAGTAAATCAAAAGTTCCCGCAACTGACGCTTATTCGGCTTAAAACTCAACATTTTCGCACGAAAAAATTGTGTGATGCTGATACAAAATCGCTAATATTTCAAGGTTATGGTCTTGCCAGATGTCCGACTTTACGATATGACGTGTTACATCTGAGAATTTCCCTTCGTGGTGGGGCCATCATTTGTCAAACGACGGAGACTTATTTGTACTCCCAATAACTTGAAAACAAAAAGCGTGTGTGAATGGAGGTGAGGCACTTATACTGATCCAGCCAATTTTCTCCCAAACAAAGCGAGATACGGAAAAATGTTCAATACATTAGTTTCATGGTTTCGAGGGGGACACAAGCGGTGTCTTTGAATTTTTTCCAAAGTCGAAGTATCAAGGGCATTTGAGGGTCAACTTTGGTTGTTCAAATGGGACGATGTATTTGTTGTTCCGGAAATCGAAAGAACATTCAATTCCAGGTCTTAAAGTACTGGTATGCTATGGTCTCAAAACTGAAGGATCATGAGATATTCATTGAAAAAGAAATATAAATCGGTTTACTTTTTAATGGCGTACACATTGCGGGGGCAAAGTTTTTACGATGAAATTTCACAACAAATGTTCGAAATGTTGGCCATTCGCTTCGATGCATTTTTGATAACGCCCAATGTCAGAACGTTGCACCGCCAACAGAGTGTCATCCTTGATGCTGGTACAGGCATCAATGATGCGCTGGCACATGTTGTCGGGTGTTGTCGGTACTTCCTTGTAAACTTTTTCTTTTATGCATCCCCACAAATAGCAATTTTAGCGTTTTCTCCAGTGATAGTCCTACTCTGGTTTTTTTTTCTAGCCGCGACACTTCTCATTTCCGAAAACAATTGTACAATCCGATCGAAAGTTCTACGGCATAGATAATTCTTCTCGGTGTATCGTTCTGCGTATAAATTGCACTTACGATTCGCGGCCGGATGGATGATTGGCTTGTTTTTGGGGATAATGCTTTATCGCTTGATGAAAGTATGAGAATTAATATAATAATACGAATATAAATGTATTTCCGCTTACTTTTATTAATTATAATTTATTTGGCATAAGGACGGGTGTGAGTAAGGCGTAAACAATTTTTTTGAAGATAAATAAGTTGTAATTTAGATTTATTATTATATTTAAATTAACGTATAAACTGAAAAAATAAGCGATCAGAGTGCGCGATACGTTTTTTTGTATACATTAATAACGCAGAGAATCAAGAGCTAAATAAGCATTGAAATCATCTAAAAGCCTCGCGCGTGCCGTCGGGTGACGTCACGCGCGAGTCGTGCTCAGATTGCTTTTTCCCTCGAAGCCTTCGTTTCGGCTTGGCCGCACATAAACGTGCTCAGCGTCCATGTATTGGTGTAGCTGCTGAAGGCGCGGTCGGGTAACTTCGACCCCGCTCGGTTCTTTCCGAAGATGTCCGAGCGTCGCTCGCTCACGAACACGAGCTACTATAATTGTGTGTTCTTTTCGGCGATCGGCTTCTTCTGATCGGCTCTGGTGGTCAGGCGCGCGAGAAACGAGGGGTTAGCAATGTTCCTCCGTTTTTTTTTCGGCGTGGCGCTCTCGCACATTGCTAACGCCGCTCGGACCCGCGTCGATTGCGTTGCCGCGTCGACGTACCGGCCAGGTCTTGGGGACGTCGACGGTCATAATTTCCGTCACCTCCTCGACCGAATCTGACGGAATCGCCACCTCCTCGATCAAATCTGACGGAATCGTCACCTCCTCGAGCGAATCTGACGAATCTTCGACGTCCGCTTGCAGAGACTCGCGAAAATTTAGCAGTCTTCGTAAGGCCTCGTTTGGCTCCTCTTTCAGCGGGATCGATCGTTCGACGCTCGTTTCGTCGTCACTTGCGAATGGATCGCCGTCATCTACCGCCGGGGACACGGACATCTGCAGCTCCGAGAACGGACTCTGAAACGTCTGCAAATCGTCTATCGACTCGTGGTAGAAGGCAACGGCGTCCTGCTCGGACGCGACGGCATCGCCTGGTGGCGTTTTCCCGCTGCACACTATGTGCATTTCCTCGTTCTCCTGCGGCTCAACCTTGCAACTACGTTGCGCCCGGTATGTAATGATCTGAACTTCATCATCGAACGAACATGCTTGCTGTGAGTCCAGACACTTTCCGTACAATAGGTGGTGCACATCACGTCGGAACGATGTCGCTATTTCGTATCAACGGTAAGCTTCTTCTGTTCGACCTGATAAACCTTGACGGGGCCGAACGGGCGGTTTTGACCAACATGATCGAGAGCGAAGGTGGCGGAGTTATGAGTAACGAACGCGTCACCGTAAAATTTACGTCTAAAGAGGCGTTCGAGAATAACGATTTGCTGGTCTGAACACAAGTACATGACGTTGAGTTCATAAAATAATGCATTCGACAAAGGAAGATCGTGAGACCAGAGCGTTACAGATTGAACAGAAGAATCGGAGAGGACGACTGTGATAGTCGTCCTTTGAGTTGAGTGCATAAAATAATGCATTGGACAAAGGAAGATGGTGAGACCAGAGCGTTACAGATTGAACGGAAGAATCGGAGAGGACGACTGTGATAGTCGTCCTTTCCCATTCTTCCGTTCAATCTGTAACGCTCGGGTCTTACGATCTTCCTTTGTCGAATGCATCATTTTATGAACTCAACGTCATGTACTTGTGTTCGGACCGGCAAATCGTTATCCTCGAACGCCTCTTTAGACGTAAATTTTACGGTGACGCGTTTGTCACTCATAACTACGCCACCTTCGCTTTCAATCATGTTGGTCAAAGCCGCCCGTTCGGCCCCGTCAAGGTTTATCAGGTCGAACAGAAGAAGCTTACCGTTGATACGAAATAGCGACATCGTTCCGACGTGATGTGCACCACCTATTGTACGGAAAGTGTCTGGACTCACAGCAAGCATGTTCGTTCGATGATGAAGTTCAGATCATTACATACCCGGCGCAACGTAGTTGCAAGGTTGAGCCGCAGGAGAACGAGGAAATGCAGATAGTGTGCAGCGGGAAAACACCACCAGGCGATGTCGTCGCGTCCGAGCAGGACGCCGTTGCCTTCTACCACGAGTCGATAAACGATTTGCAGACGTTTCAGAGTCCGTTCTCGGAGCTGGAGATGTCCGTGTCCCCGGCGGTAGATGACGGCGATCCATTCGCAAGTGACGACGAAACGAGCGTCGAACGATCGATCCCGCTGAAAGAGGAGCCAAAGGAGGCCTTACGAAGACTGCTAAATTTTCGCGAGTCTCTGCAAGCGGACGTCAAAGATTCGTCAGATTCGCTCGAGGAGGTGACGATTATGTCAGATTTGATCGAGGAGGTGACGATTCCGTCAGATTCGGTCGAGGAGGTGACGGAAATTATGACCGTCGACGTCCCCGAGACCTGGCCGGTGCGTCGACGCGGAAACGCAATCGACGCGCGTTCGAGCGGCGTTAGCAATGCGCGAGAACGCCACGCCGAAAAAAAAACGGAGAGCCAATCAAGGGCAAGGATCTCGTGAGGAATATTGCTAACCCCTCGTTTCTCGCGCGCCTGACCACCAGAGCCGATCAGAAGCAGTGCAGCCAGATCGCGTGTAAAACTTACCCCCTCTCTAATCTCTTACGCGCCCATCACACAATCATAGTAGCGCGGGTCCGTGCGAGTCGTGCTCAGATTGCTTTTTCTCTCGAAGCCTTCGTTTCGGCTTGGCCGCACATGAACGTGCTCAGCGACGATGTATAGGTGTAACTGCCGAAGGCGCGGTCGGGAAACTTCGACCGCGCTCGGCTCTTTTCGAAAATGTCCGAGCGTCGCTCGCTCACGGACACGCGCTACTATGATTGTGTGATGGGTGCGTAAGAGACTAGAGAGGGGGTAACTTTTATGCGCGATCTGGCTGCACTGCTGCACGGGCGTCTTTCTACGTTTCACCGTAAATGTAAATCATATTGACCTGCTCGGCCATCGTATATCGATCTATTCTTATTTTCACTATTCACAGCAGCAATACTTTAGTATTGAACTTGAGTTGATAAAGTCCAATGTATGAGTGTTGCTTTATTATGAAACTTGTTCCAATCGCGATGCCAAGGTAAACAATGACTCTTGATAGCAACCGTTGTCATTGACAACCAGGAATTATTGATGAAGAAAAAATGACTCCTTATAGAAACCAGGAATTGTCGGTTGCCAATGACAACGATTGTTAGCAAGAGTCATTGTTTTTCTTGACATTGCGATTTGCCCGCGCAATATCTAAGCTATTAAAAAGTAAACCGATTTATTTTGCTTTTTCAATGAATATCCCATAATCGTTCAGTTTTGAGAGCATAGTATACCAGTACTTTTAGACCTGGAATTGAATGCTCTTTCGATTTCCAGAACAACAAATACACCATCCCATTTGAAAAACCAAAGTTGACCCACAAACGACCTTGTTACTTCGACTTTGGAAAACATTCAAAGACACCATCGTATGTCCCCCCGAAACCATGAAACTAATGTACTGAACAATTTTTCGTATCTCGCTTCGTTTGGGAGAAAATTGCCTGGATCACTAAAAATGCCTCATCCGGTATATTGCAGCTAACATCGCACCTAACAGTCGCGCACCTCAATGAAAGTTCGGTCCTTTTAAAAAATGGCGTCTTAGTAGGTTGTTCCGTTAGTTGAATTTCAAAGAACATCACTGTTCAAGCATGATTGAGACGTATAAAAATGCGTCTCTCCAAATTAAGTATAGGGTGTCTTAAAATGACTTGACATTTTTATTGTTAATAAACGTATTATTTATTTGAAAACTATGAATATTTTAATATTAATATACGGTACAAACATGGAGTTTGTGTGTGGAACACAATATCCGATGAATGGCCGCTTTGTCTCTATTTGCAAACGTTCACCCTTTTGACGACATTTTCAATAACATTTTGGTATCATAGGGTATTTTACTCTATCTGAGGCCAACACTAAGAATGTATAAATAAGGTATTTTCGCAATAAGTAATCGAATAATGTTGGTTTTAATTTATAAAAACACAAAATAAATTTGATAATTCATTTTTTTAAACTACTTTTTCTATCTGTTCAACGAACATGCGAAACGGTGGCCGCCATAATGGATTCCGACGTGGCGTCATTGACATAGTAAACAAAAAAACGGTAGACGTCTTACTCTCTAATCTGTGAAAGAAAACGTCAACGTCTCGTTTGTCTCGTTTGTCATAGTTAATTGCAAATTTTCAAATAGTTATCAGTACTTCAAAAAAGAACAAATGAGTTTTTTCGGGTTACGAATTTGCATCTCTTCTCGTAAGTTTTAACGAAGTGTTCCTCATATTTATATCAATTGGCATTTTAATCTACAACTTTTACGGTGTTTTCACACTAGTATTCTCACATTTAGGAACAACACCAATGATAGGGATTGTAACTCACTTTCAACCAAAAAAATGTACGTATTCACAATTGGCGCAGCGTCGATGTTTACTATGCAAGTGACGTCACAAACCGAAGAAACATGGCGGCTAGCGATTTTGTGCGGAAATTTGAAATGTAAAATTTAAATGCATTTTTATGGCTCTCAACGATTTCATAAAATAGAAATAAAAAATGTAGTAGTTTATTACCACCAAAGGATCAAATAGAGGCACCTTTGAAAAAGAGTGTAATACTCCATTACGGACTCATTTCATTAATGTGGCGTCCATTTGCTTCCTTGAGCTCCGGAATGATCTGTGGATCATTGGCATACACTTTTCATTTCAGAAAACCCCGAAGAAAGAAGTACAATAGCGTCAAATCGCACGATCTTGGTGGCCAATTCACATCGCCGCGGCGCGAGATAGCACGACCATGAAACTTCGTCTGCAATAACTGCATTGTTTCGCCCGCAGTGCGGCAGGTTGCGCCATCTTGGTGAAAGAATATGTCTTTGACGTCCATACCGTGTATGCCATCTCTCCGATATTGTATTCCAGACAACCTCTATGTTTGTACCTTATATGAAAATAAAAATATTCGTACTTTTCAAATAAATAATGCGTTTCATTAATAAATTTCAATGTCGGGTCATTTTGAGACATCCTTTATTTATTGAAGATATTTTCAATGCCTCAATTAATTCCTGAGTTCCAACGTATACCCTTGCGGGTTTTTACGTATAACCCTCCCCTCTTATGAACCTTTTCCTATCACTTCCTACCCGCACTTCGCTAATCTAACCTAATTGCGGTTGCGTCCACAGCCGTCTTAAGCTACACTCTACCGTATTTGCCGAGGGTACGGGGAAGCTATGGAAAACCTGTACCGGTATAGACGGCCCTATCTTCTCCTCATTCTCTGCAGACTTTAACTCAAGTATCTACACCAAGAACAGACTTTAACTCAAGTATCTACACCAAGGTATCAGAAGTATTGGCCTACCGCTCCCCAAATAGGATTTTACAATCGGCATAGTAATGGCCCACGACTGGTCGCCAGAGAAAGAACGATGGCGCGGTAATGCCTATGTAAACGGGCCAGATCCGCACCATGCATGGTTGTTAATGGTGAACGATGAATGGCTGCTAAGACTTGGCCAAATATCATACGCCCATATTGGCCCAGCAACGACTGCCGGATCTTCGGCCGGAAATGAAAAACAAAAAATTTACATATTATGAATATAAAAATTCTAGTAGTTTCTTTTTTATTTTCTTATGCTTCATTTATGTCCATGTACATAGAATAATTGCATTAAAAAGTTTTACCTATCATCGGGATCGAGCCTACGTCTTTCGTTCTAGAGTTGAGTGCCCTACCCACTTAGCCATACTAACACTTACAGAATCCATCGTTTGTTCGTTCCTTACTTTTATGCCGATAATTTTATTCGTGACATTGAAGTTTACCGACAATTTTTTTGGTCCATTTAGGCTGTAAAATAACGCGCTCGTTTTGGGCGAAGTTCCGAAAAGCATACTCCTCTGATCGAGCTGAAATTTTGCACCGCACGGAAAAAAAGAAATAGTACAAAATACAGGGGCTACACAGTTTGCATTGGACTCGAGTGATTGCACAGCGATATTTACTGAAACACCGTGCTCAAAATACAGTGTGCTCAAAGTAAATTATTACAGTTCCTATACTGTCTTCTTTGGACTCGAACCGCTCTACTGTATCTTTTACTGAAACACACAGTCCAAAATACAGGGTAGTCAAAAGTAAATTTTGACAGTTCAACACTGTAATACAAATGTAACAAAACTTGTAATTTGACAGTTGGCTAATCTGTATTATGTACAATGAATGCGCCAGTTATATCGACAGAGTTTATGTAGGGGTTTTAACAGTGAAGTCCTCTGTTCTAGAAACTGATTAGCAACAAATATAGTTTCAGTTTTCAATCGTTGCTTTTCACAGTATAAACACGGGAAACGTTCTAGTTTTAATACTGTAATTCAAACTTGATGAACCCCGTAATTTAATAGTGCCACAAATCGTATATTATACAAAATTAGGGGTAAAAATAACATTAGATAGTGCTGAAAGAACTGCTAGTCCTTTGTGTCCTGGTCGCGCCACGCGTGAGACAAGTCCTAACCAGTGACTGCCGTTCACAACGTCACACTATAAATTTGATTATAAAAAAAATAAATAAAAGAAAATCGGCGAAACCTTTGCTTACAATGTATATATATATATCAAGAATAGAATGAAGTGAATGAGACACACAAAAAAAGTTTATTCATAAAAGAAGTTTGAAAAAATGTGTAGAAAATATAAAAAAATCAGTCACATACACAAGAACGTACCTTTTTGTAAATAATTCTCTCTTTTTTATAATTTCTTGAATTATGTCGCACAAATTTCAACGTTCGCATCCTATCGACCACGCACTACTAACTGTCAATCCTTTGTGTCCTGGCCACGTGCCTAACCCCACGCGCGAGACAAGTCCTAATTAGACAAGAACGTACCTTTTTTTCTTTCTTTACAATTTCTTGAATTCGGAGGCACAAATTTCGATGTCCGCGTCCCATTAACCACGCACTACTAACTGGCAATCCTTTGTGTCCTGGCCTCGGGCCTCACCTCGTGCCTCATTTGCGCACAGTATAAAAATCAGTGATCGCATTTAAATTTTACAGTTGAATATTTTTACTGAAATCACTGATGTATTCACAATATCAAACTGCAAATAAACCAGTGTAACTGTAAAAATTTCAGAGTGCACAGATAACGTCACGAACTGTCGAAAGAAAAGTAAAACTACCGTGGCACACTGTGAAATTTAATGAATCAATCTGTACTCAATACAGTGTACACTGTAACCCTTACCCTTTACGTACAGTATAAAAATCAGTGACCTCATTTAAATTTTACTGTTGAATATTTTTACAGAAATCACTGATTTATTCACAATACCAAACTGTAAATAAATCAGTGTAACTGTAAAAATCTCAGAGTGCACAGATAACGTCACGAACTGTCGAAGGAAGAGTAAAACTACCGTGCCACACTGTACAATTTAATGAATCACTCTGCACTCAATACAGCGTACACTGTAACCCTTGCAGTTTGCGTACAGTATAAAAATCAGTGATCTCATGTCAATTTTACAGTTGAATATTTTTACTGAAAACACTGATGTATTCACAGTACCGAACTGTAAATAAGCCAGTGTAACTAAAAATCTCAGTGTGTAAAGGAAAATTCGTCATTTTTGTAGGAGAGGATTTACATTACTGTGTTTTACTGTAAAATGAAATTTGGCACCCTGTTTTTTATGCGGTTTATACTGTGATTTTCGCTGTTTCTTTTTTTTCCGTGCGAACTTCCTCTCATTATCCTAAGAGAAACCGTTAAGGTAGTTCCTCTGCGAAAATCTCAACCAAAAGTTTACATACCATGTTCATGTTTAAAAGATTGATAATTGGTTTAATTAGTAATAAATAAAATTAAAAACTACGCAATATTGACTCGGTACTAGTAGATAATACGATGGATATCATTTATTGCTGTAAAATATATTTTATATTGTGTTTTTTATCTACAATTGCCAGTAAACTTTTTGCCGGGACTATCCAGGCTTTGCCCCAATTGTTTTTTTTCCAGGCTTTGCCAGGCTTTGCACCAAAATTGTGAGGGCTTTTCATGGTTATATCTTGGAAACTAGATGGTGAATCATTCTCATTTTTTTCACATTATTCGTGATATCTTACTCTAGCTTATCCTCGTTTTTTATCCATTTCTTAATTTTAGTTTTGACAGTAAAATTAATGATGCTCTGTTTGCCAATCATAACGCATTTGTTGCGTGTAAACCAAACCAACTTTAAGTGTAAATATCTCAGGTTTGGGGTGGTCAAACTTATTCAAATTGCACAGATGTTTGGATAATGTATTGAATAACATATATGTCAAATTTCAACCATTTCTTAATTCAACTCTTCTGTGGAGGTACTACCTTAACGGATTTTTGACGACTAGCAATAGTTTTCGATATATCGCATTGTAAAGTTTATTATTTCACGCCATACGAGTATATCTATATATCCGATAGATACCCCCACACCTTCGGCGTCGCTGCTTTCTGGCAAACAGTGCTCGCCCGTACGTGCATATCACTTGCCATGTGGGATGGGTTTGTTTGGGTTTATTTAATATAGTAGAAGCGCAGTACAATAAATAACTTTCAATATACGATATATCGTAAACTATTGCTAGTCACCAATATCCTTGTAAAGGTTCTCTTAAAATATTGAAAAGAAGGTCTGTGCAAAATTTCAGCTTCATCAGTGGGATATGCTTTTCGAAACCTTATCCCTTGTTTTTACGTATTGGAGTTCAACGACCTGCATTTGCAAAACGCCCAAGAACAAACCATCAATGGCTGGAATAGATCTGGCACGCCTTTCATCCGCCTACGATACCCCAATGCTGATCGCCATATTATCGGTGCGATGGTATTGGCCCACCAATGGCTGGCATAGATCTAGCAAGCCGTTCATCTGCCTACGATTCCCTAATGCTGATTGCCATATTATCGGTGCGATGGTATTGGCCCACCAATAGCTGGCATAGATCTGGCAAGCCGTTCATCCGCCTACGTACCCCAATGCTGGTCGACGAATTTTTGGCCGATTATTACCAAACCGTTTAATAGTTGAATGCTGGCATTTTTGTTACGACAGCCGACCCTATAAGGGTCGCTAGTTGATGCGCAAGCCGGTGCACGGCCAACCGGTCACCACTCCAAGTACTGGGCGCGGATGGCTAACTCGAAGTATCGCCTGAGCCGAACCCCGACCGGCCATTTTCGGTCCCCGTCGGCCTATTTTCAATGTGTACGTTGAAAAAAATGAAATACAATGCAAAAACGTGAAAACAAAATTATAAATCAAATAGGTTTTTAACATCATAAGAAGAATATATAAAAACTGTCATTGCACGGTTACGCTACTTTTATTTGAGTGCAGAATTTAGTCGACGCATCATCAACGTTTTTAATCGGCTCAGAGGCACATCGCGAATACCTGGTGATAAAATATATCAGAGCAACGTTTGCGCATGTAGAACTATGATTTTATGATGGAATTAATTTCATCTCCAGGTCCAATTTCTTTCGGAAACAGTAGAAAAACAAAAATTCAATATTCAGCGTAGAAAGCATTCAAATGGCGATAAATGATGCTAATAATCTTGGAAGACCAACCTCTTATTGGTTAAATCAATGCATAACGCAGTGTGTAACACGCTTAACTAAAGGAAAAGGTGTAGTCGTATTAAACGGGTTATGGCGAGTTGTAGCAGTCGAAAACAGCTTATTTTTGGGATTTTGTTTTCAGAAGTTCGTGATGATGTATTTCTACACAAATAAGGTATTTGAAAAAGTATCATCTGAAGAACTTGACTTGATCTGAAGATCTGAAGACATTTTTTTTTCGAAAAAATGGACATTCTTTGCTCATCAAATCAAACGTATACACCGGTAAAAAAATCCTTCGATCAAATACTATATTTTTACATCTAGAAAACAGTTTCTACAGTTTCAGATATGTTATTCTAAGCGACTTTTAAAACGTACTTTCGAGAATAAAGCCTTTCGAGAGAAAGGTAGCCTACAATTCTTCCAATTTTGATCCGATCACCTTGAATTTTTCAGGGAACATTGATAACATGGTGTACTGTCAAAATATATTGGTTTCGAAAAAAGTGACTTTTCGACTTTTACAACTAGGCATAAAACCCCCCTTTCTTTGAAAAATAATTCTAAGAGGTCAATAAATGTACCAGGACAAGAAAATGATGGTTTATCTAGATATGAAGGACGTAGAGCAAATGACGTAGCGCTTTCTCAAAAACTCCAACACCTGTGACATCGATCGATTACCGTTTTGTTAACAACTAAGGAAAAGTGCGAATCTCAATGCACATTCTGAATGAGAACATAAATTATAAATTATCCTCACAGTAGAATCACTGAAATATGCGCCGAGATCGGATATGACAATTTCTCCAGTTTCGCCTGAGTTCTTTAAAAATGTAAAGGGTTCAAGTGAGCGAAGCTGCGGGTAAGAGCTGGTACTCCGTATTAACTTAATCCTTTTCCCAATAATGCTCTATGATCTAGGGCTTGCCCTAATTTTATTAAGTCCTACAATAAAGTAGTATTTCCAGAATCTTCAAGAATACATCCAATTTCACTATATATTTCCTACATAGCAATCGGTAAAATTAGTGACCTGGAAATCATACTCCACCAATCTAACTTTATGGCGGGATATATGGTACATTTAGACAGGGAAAAAATAAGCAATATTGAGGGATTTTTAAAACCAAGAAATAATTATTCTACAATTATCGAACTTTAGGTATACTTTAATAGTATATTTAAGCATACAAAACAATTTTTTTAAATGAGTTCATCATCAAAATGGCGAAGCTGTGGCAGAGTGTTAAAGCAAGGTCGCCGCGGGAGTTGCGAAGTGGCGTGCAGTCTAGCTTCCCGTAGACTTTGATTTTCAAAAAAGTTCTAACATTTTTTCAGTTAGAACATGTATAGTTTTTATGTGACGGTAATTGAAGAAAATGCAAATTTTAGAAAATGGCACGCATTTACAAAAAAAATCATCTTTTCACGCAACATCTCTGTAAAATGTGAATTCAAAAAGTAGTTTTTTTCCAATTTTTCTACAACAATTCTCGTTAAGTAGAAAGCACCAATATTATCAATATTTCTACCAAGTTTCAACTCAATCGGCTTGATAGTTTTTGAGTAATTCTGCACTCCAATTTCGATAATGCAATTTTGAGAAAAACGCGTTTGAAGTTCACGCCCGCTCCGAATCCGAGCGGTGAGGTACAGCGTTGACGGGCTGTAACGTTTGAAGTTTTTCGAATTTCGCTTTGAAACTTTGGGAAAATGTTCTACATATATAGTTCTCTCATTTAAAGAGAAAAAAAAGAAATCGATTTTTTTATCGTTGTAAATGTACATCCCGGCTTAATGGTCTCAGTGAATGAAGATCCGTAGTGGATCTGCTTATAAAATTCGACCACAAGGTTCCGGGCTGCGAAACCGAAAAAATCTTACTAAATCCAAAAGATCCAATAGTAGATACCTACACATTGACAATCTTCCATTCTCAAAATACAGAGAAAGATAGAGAGTAAGTAAAAGATGATCCTAGACACCCAAATAGGGTTTTACAATCGGCACAGTAATGGCCCACGACTGGTTGCCAGAGAACAAACGATGGCGCGGTAATGGCTATATAAACGGGCCAGATCCGCACCATGCATGGTTGGTAATGGTAAACCATGAATGGCTGCTAAGACTGGGCCAACTATCATACGCCCATATTGGCCCAGCAACGGCTGCCGGATCTTCTGCCGGAAATGAAAAACAAAAAATTGACAAATTATGAATATAAAACTTCTAGTAGTATCTTTTTTGTTTTCTTATGCTTTACTTATGTCCATGTACATAGAATAATTGCATTAAAAACAGTTTCTGCATTGTTCAAATTTGTACCTTTCATCGGGATCGAACCTGCGCCTTTCGTTCTAGTGTCGAGCGCCCTACCCACTTAGCCATTTTAACACTTACAGAACCCATCGTTTGTTCGTTCCTTACTTTTATGCCGATACTTTTATTCGTGACATTAAAGTTTATCGACAATTTTTTTTGGTCCATTTAGGCTGTAAAAATAACTCGCTCGTTTTGGGTGAAGTTCCGAAAAGCATACTTCTCTGATCGAGCTGAAATTTTGCACCGAACTTCCTCTCATTATCCTAAGAGATAATGAGAGGAGAGAAAAACCGTTAACGGATTTTTGACGACTAGCAATAGTTTTCCATACATCGCATTGTAAAGTTTATTATTTCACGCCATACGAGTATATCTATATATCCCATAGATACCCCCCACTCCTCCGGCCGCGCTGCTTCCTGGCAAACAGTGCTCGCCCGTATGTGCATATCACTTGCCATGTGGGATGGCTTTGTTTGGATTTATTTAATATAGTAGAAGCGCAGTACAATAAATAACTTTCAATATCCGATATATCGAAAACTATTGCTAGTCGCCAATATCCTTTTCAAGGTTCTCTTAAAATATTGAAAAGAAGGTCGGTGCAAAATTTCAGCTTCATCAGTAGGATATGCTTTTCGAAACCTTCTCCTTTGTTTTTACGTGTCACAGTTTAACGACCTGCATTTGCAAAACGCCCAAAAACAAACCATCAATGGCTGGAATAGATCTGGCAAGCCGTTCATCCGCCTACGATACCCCAATGCTGATCGCCATATTATCGGTGCGATGGTATTGGCCCACCAATGGCTGGCATAGATCTGGCAAGCCGTTCATCTGCCTACGATACCCCAATGCTGATCGCCATATTATCCGTGCGATAGTATTGGCCCACGAATGGCTGGCATAGATCTGGCAAGCCGTTCATCCACCTACAGTACCCCAATGCTGGTCGACGAATTATTGGCCGATTATCAGCAAACCGTTGAATGGCTGAATGCTGGCATTTTTGTTACGACAGGTGACCCTATATGGGCAGGATATCCTAATAAAGATTGTCATCAGGAGGTCCATAATCTATTTTCTCACAGGGTTGCAAAAAATGCATTACTTTTTATAATGCATTAGCATTTTCATTACTCATTACTTTACATTTTGTGATAAAAAAAATTCATTACCCATTACATTACATTCAGTAATGTAAAAAATGTCCATTACTCATTACATTACATTTTGTAATGCAAACAATTGTGATTACTCATTACATTGAATTTTGTAATGTAACAAATTTGCATTACTCATTGAATTAAATCTTGTAATGTAAAAAATGTCCATTCCCCATTACTTTACATTTTGTAATGTGAAATATTTTCATTAGCCATTCCAATGTAATGAGTAATGGCATTTGTTTACATTACAAAGTCCAATGTAATGGGTAATGCAACTTTGTTACATTACAAAGTCCAATGTAATAAGTAATGCAATTTTGTTACATTACAAAGTCCAATGTAATGAGTAATGGAAATATTTTACGTTGCAAAATGTAATGTAATGAGTAATGGATTTTTTTCACATTACTAATGCAATGCAATGTAAAAAATCTCCATCACTCATTACAATGTAATGAGGATTATTATTAGTTTCCCATTAGAGGCATCAGTTTTTGCACTGGGTCGTTCTAACCCGATGGGAAACGAATAATAATTCATATTACCTTGTAATGAGTAATGGAGATTTTTTACATTACATTAGTAATGTGACCAAATTCTATTAATCGTTACATTAAATATAGTAATGTAAGAAATTTCCATTACTCATTAGATTGGACTTTGTAATGTACAAAATGTCCATTGCCCATTACAATGTAACGTGTAATGAAAATGTTCCACATTACAAAATGGAATGTAATGAGTAATGAAAATTTTTCACATTACAAAATCCAAGTTAATGTGTAACGGAAATGGTTTACATTACAAAATATAATCTAATGAGTAATGGCATTTTTTTATGTAACCGAATGTTATGTAATGGGGAATGAAATATGTTTTCATTACCCATTAAAAAAGTAATGAATAATGCATTACTTTTTCATTACAAATTTTTCAACCCTATTTTCTCATCGCACTCACCGTCATCAACGATTAGGCGCATCGCATGTCCAAGGCAACGGAAGGTCGACGCCCTAGACCTACTATCTCATAGTACGATGTATAGATGTACATAAAATGTGTAATAGTTAACGTCGATTGGCCTTAGACCTGGGAGGTTCGATGTTGCCGAAAACGGTCGATGGTCAATCGCTAATGCAAGTTCGCTCGATGCATTTATCGCCCGGTTTGGTTGTGTCGAACGAGGTAGTCCATTAGAGCAATTACTCTCGAGATACGATCACACATACAACGGGTGGTCTCTCCACGATCTCTGCTCCCGATGAGATTCTTGTCGGGCGAGAGATAAATATAAGCTCGACCTCGAACCGGATCTAAACCTAGTCGAGTAAATTTAATTCGATAGAAAGGGTTGTTAGAGTGAATGAAAGACCGATGGTGGTACGATGTACCGTACCGGTCCACCAGTTGATGTTTACGTGCTGGTCAAACGAAAAGGACAGTTCTCGTAGTCCAGCGTCATTTTGCTAAATGTGGGGCCAAAAAAAGCCAAAAATCCGCGAGTGAAGAAAGCCTCGAGTGATCAATCGAATCAGAGCTCGGTGGAATTGCTCATTTTACGACATCCCTCGGAGTACTTGCTTCAAAAGCTCTTAAGGGGTTTTCTCACTTTAGACGCTAAAAAGGATATTTTCATGATTTTTTTTTATAGTTTCATATTATAGATATTGATATAAAAGTTGTTACACTTAATAAATACACTTTCGAAATACATTTTAAAAAATGATTTATTCAAGTCACTATTTATAAACGAAAATGGTAGTTATATCTGCGGAACCCGATTTTTAAGGGGTAAAACGCACCTTCGAAAATAGGGGTGTTTTTCGTTTTTCGTCGATAACGTTATCGTTCTCATCTCCAATGTATGGTACACGAAAAAATAAACATTGTTGCAATTTGAATTTTTTCATCTCTCGTACGGTTAAAACGTTATCGACGAAAAACACCCCAATTTTCGAGGGTGTGTTTCAATTCTTAAAAACCGAGTTCCACAGATATAAAAAATACGCGTCGCTTATTTTTACCCATTCGACAAGCATGCCAAATTTAATCGAAATCGGAGAGATCGACCTCACAACTTTTCCTTGTCAGACCCCGATACCCAACCTACCTCAACAAACATATACAGTTTTAAAAGCATTTTCAATGCTAAAATTATATTTTGTTGCAAAATGTATTTTCTTCGGAAATTTCAATCTTTTTGTTTCAAAGCGCACCATTTCATCGATTTTCATAATTTCTCACTTTTTTTTGGTTCGTATGGTGCGTATGAGTATTAATGAGAGAACAATCTTCGTTAGTTTTTTTCGGATTAATCCCGCCGACGCTACATGTCACGCCGTCTGACGACATCGGCCGCAACCTGTTTACAAGACCGTCCCATAC
>OX101788.1:34877401-35064196 GCA_944452715.1 Ophion slaviceki | reverse complement strand
CGGCCATAATATATTTGTCTCGCACATTCAGGTTTGCGCCATCACGAGCAAACAAATATGTGTTCGACAATGGACCTCTGGTGCTGTACGTAAAGCATAAATGTATGAGCAGAGCAGTGTAATCGAACAAGTATGTTTTCCCTTATCGATCGATTCTTCCTATTTCGAACGCATTTCGTGTATTTCGTTTTCCCTTCCGTTTCAGTACAATCCGTGTCTTCGTTTGTGCTCGCGTCAAGAGTCGTCGAAAATACGATCGCTCCTTGTCTTTCCTTTTACCGAATGTACACATAGTCGTGTGTGTAAAAACGACGAAACACGTGCATAGGACTCTGCATCGTCTGCGATTGTAGCGAATTACATGGGTCTGTGCTTGTGCAACACACGATAAGTTTCCTTCGCCTGGGTTCTCATCGTCGGTATATACAGGGTGTCCTGTTATTAATGAATAATCCTGCAACTGTCGATTGGTCAGATCATGTCCTACTATATGTTGGAATTTCAGTTTAGTACAAGTCCCACGGTTAGCAAGATAAAAATCATTTGCTTTTGGTTTTTCACATACCATTTCTACACATGATAACTTTTTTGACCTGGTTTTTTAAAAAAATAATCTTGGTTATTTATTTTATCTAGAGAGGTCTTCATTTTAACCGCAAATGTTAAGGAAACTATGAAAAAATATATTATACAGAATGTTCATACGAACCAATTCGAACATCTGACTTTGATAGCCTGCGGGGTAAAAAAAATGTACTATGCATTTCGTGCCAATTACTTTGAAAAGTTGCTTACTTATTGTCGATTCATATCATTTATAGGAATAGCATGTGAAAAACCAAAAGCAGATGATTTTTTCAAAAAATCACATGAAGCCCAAAATCTCGAAAACCGTGATAGTTGCAGGATTATACATTCATAACAAGACACCTCATATATATATATATATATATATATATATATATATATATGCATATATAAATATCAAAGCCACTGAAAAAACTATACAGGGTGTCCCAGAACTGGATGCGTTCCCTGAAATGGGGGGTTGGGGGTGAAATTCTGCGTCGATTGATATAAGCATGTGTGGGTCTCAGATCAACCCCTGAATTATTAATAATTTTTAAAGGCGGGCCAATCAGCTGCCCCCGATAAGTCGGCGTACGTCGGTGAGCGATACACGCTTGCAGTGGTGCCTGGCGGGAACATCGCACCTGCAGGCGCCACTACACGTACGTATCGCTCACCGACGTACGCCGGCTCATTGGGGGCGGCTGATTGGCCCACTTTTAAAAATTAATAACAATTCAGGGGTTGATCTGAGACCCACATATGCATATATCAACCGACTCAGAATTTCACGCCGAATCCCCCCTTTCAGGGAACGTATTTAGTTCTGGGACACCCTGTATACATATACATACGGAAATGGAAAATGAAAAAAAGCGAGACTGTGTAGATATTCTCTGCTCGGTCTTCGCTCGTGTTTCAAAAAGGTACGTCGCTACGAATTCAGGAAGGAAGAAAGAAATACTTTCTCTCTCTCTCTCTCTCTCTCTCTCTCTCTCTCTCTCTCTCTCTCCTGTGTATGTACGTCACCGATTTATTGTCTCCGCGAGAAACTTTTGTTACGCGCATATACCCTGGATTTCCCTTTTTATAACTCTGGCCCTCGTTTTCTCGTTTCCCCGGGTCACAGTTGGCTGCGATCATTTTCAACGCTCTCTTATTCGGTTGGTAAACGGTCGCGGAGAATCCTAGGTGTTGCAGAGAGTTGATGGAAATTTCAAATAGCCGAGTTTGATTCTGAATGACAGCTGCTCATGTGGCCGACTATTGGCCGTTTGCATGCAACGTACAAAAAAAACAATTCTACGAATTCGAACAATTTACTCGAATTCATTGTATGTGTTTTTGCCGATTCGGACGTACTTGTTTCCTGCAGTCGTAAATATATCGTAAGTGTGTAACGTTATTCCGAAAAATGCTTACATCTTCAGATGTACATTAGTGTCAAGTCGGATTAATCACTCTATACATATTAGGAAGTGAATGTCGGATATATGAATTCCTCGGACGAATGCTTTTGTTTTTGTTTCTTACGTAAAATTAGGGGACGTGAAGCAAAACATAAGTTTACATTAAAAAAAGCATAACCATTAAATGACGTTGGAAGGCCTCACCAGAAGACCGTTTGAGGCCACTCTATTGTAGAATTCTGAAAACCTTACAACTTTTGTCCGAAACTTCTTCTCGTATCTTTTGTTTTTTTTTTCAAGATATTTGCAGAGATGAATTAAAATGGATCACATAACACACACACAGACACACATATATGAATACATACATACATACATACATACATACATACATATATATATATATATATATATATATGGTGGAGGCGCTGACGCACAGTGAAGGTCACCTCCACTTTTTCTTAATGGAATGGTACATTTTTTTCAACCATCTTCTGGAGCACCTCAAGCCGCATAAAAAACATTAAGGGGCAAAGTCGTTCAAGGTCATTTCAAACACCTATTGACATGAAATCTAAATATCTCGGATCACTACCAAATATTTGGTAGTGATCCGAGATATTTATATTTGTATCATCGATACTGACCTTGAATGACCTTGAACGACTTTGACCCCCAATGTTTTGTATGCGGCTTGAGGTGCTCCAAAAGATGGTTGAAAAAAAATTGTACCATTCCATTAAAAAAAGTGGAGGTGACCTTCACTGTGCGTCAGCGCCTGTACCAAAATAAAAAAAAAATTGGTCGCATTTGATGGCCCCGTTCACACCGTACAACTTATGTCTTGAACATTTTTTTGTGACGTCGATAATTACCGAGCTTTTTCGGGTGGCAGAGATAAGGGGGCATCCACTAATTACGTGAGGTGATTTTGGCGATTTTTCGACCCCCCTCCCCCCTGGTGAGATGTGAGATTTTGCTCGACCCCCTCCCCCCCTCTCCTAATCTCACGTGAGATTTTTCAAAATGCTTACGTTCACGGAAAATAAATTGTAGTAGAAGTAACTGCGGTTGTAGTACCATTTACTCCACCATGTAAAGTATAGTAGGGAGACTCTTGCTACGTGATAAAAATTACGTGATTACTAAAATTACTAAAATTACGTGATATTTGCCGAAGCCCCCCTCTCCCCCACGTGAAGATAAAAATTACGTGAGATTGGGTGAGATTTCGCTCGACCCCCTCCCCCCCCCCCTAAACGCCTCACCTAATTAATGGACGCCCCCTAAGAGGGACACCCTGCATATATATATATATATACGTATATATGGGTGTATTTCCGCAGAGGACATACCTTCGATTAATTTCAAATTTCGTGTACCCATGTATTTTGCCTCGCTTATTACGAATATGATAGTGAAAACCCGCAAACTTGATTTTCAAGGTCAAAAGTCACAAAAAATGATTTTTTAAAAAGGTTTTAGACAAAACTTGCATAGAGCGTCAAAGATCAATCTTTTTATAGGCTACAACTTTTGTAGAAAACATTTTTCTCTAAGATCAACATTTATTACAATAAAATAGAAAAACTATTATAAAATCAGTTTTTTTGAGTTTTGACCTTGAAAATCAAATTTACGAGTATTTTCACTATCATATTCGTTATCAGCGAGTAAAAATACGTGGGTACCTAAATTTCCAAATCAATGGGAGGTGTGTCCTTTTCCGAACTTTATCCATATATATATATATATATATATATATATAAATTAATATAAAAGCTTGTGGGATGCGGAACCGCTCAATTCATACGTCACGTTTGCGAAGCTAGCTCTCCGGAGGCTACAAATCGAAAAAGAAGCCGCACGCACTAATGTCGCACGCCAACTCGTAATCCGATAGTTGGAGCGTAGCCTCGTTCCTCACCGCGGTTGTACTCGAGCGTAGCGTGGCGTATAATCCAATCGTACATCTATATGTACCGATATGAGTGTGTAAATTTATATATACATATATATATATATATATATATTCGTGTATGTGTGTTTATTTGTGTGTACGTGTATACACTTCTATGTCTGTCGCGTCAACGATGTGGGCAGAGCGTCGGCCGCGATGTAATCTTGATGACGGAACGCCGGTTCCCTGAGCCGCCAGTGGTAACAGTCAGCGCAGACTAGACGAGCCGACAGTGCCTCATCGTGCAACGACAGAAAAGACACTGCGGAGTGCAAGGAAGCCGTGCTTGCCTGTACGCAAAAATGACTTTTCCAAGCATGGTTGTGCCCAATTCTCGGTCAATCGTCTATGCTTGTGTAACATGTTGATGATCACTCAGACGTATGTACATGTATGTTTATTCATCGAAAAATGGATCAGTGAGCCGGCAAAAATTAAAACTATTTAACAATTGTATATGATAATGCAGGAATAATACCGTTTCGTTTTGGACTATATTTTCAGGGAAGTTGAATAGAATTGTAGACGAAATGTGGAATTAATTATTTGCCGGACGAGATGGCAGTTCTCGCCAGGGAATTGATCAAATATGGATAAAATAATCGTGATCGAGAGTAGTACGTGGTGCGGATTATTCGCCTATCAGAAAGTCGACTTGCACAGTCGGTGAATGTGAAGCTTGTGATAATTATTGATGAAACTTGACCTGGCACTTCATATGGGGATAGACGAGTACATTTTATACGACAACTAATTATTTTTCATGTCCACGTTGAGATGAGTAGCCGAGAACTTGATGCGAAGACTAATGGAACTCTGCCTGTGTGCTCCCTCTTTTCCTGCACAATTTACCTCAACCTAGGTTCTTTTTTGTACCGAGCTCACCCAATGTTTGTACTCCTCCCCCTCGTTAAATAAATTTCTGCATTACGTATGCATCGTGCTCGATACAGCCGCCGGTCCATTGACCGGCTATTCGTCGTCACTTGCCAATAGTATTTTTGCGAACTCGATTGTTCTTTTATCGATCTCCATTCGTTGCAACGTTCTTAAGGGGTTAGGCCACAGTAACGGGTATAAAACCATGTGCGAATTTAACAATTATTCTTCGTATGAAAAAGTGATTCACTCATAAAATTAATTACTTATCTATTTAGCATGAATATAAATCTGTTAGAATTTATCTTTTTTTTTTTCGAAATACAAAATGGCCGACTACTCGAAACTTCTTGAAACAGCTTTTTTCCAATTGGCGTGACAAATAACTTCAACAATTTTCACTCGATTTACTTCAAATTTGGAAGTTATGTTCCTAATTACATTTTGCAGAGAAGTACGTACGGAATTACTGATTAATCGAAAACTGTTCTTTTTTTGAGCAGATTATGAGCAGTTATCACGAAATTTTTCACTGAAAATTCATGTCTTAAGTTCAGATACCTACAACTTTTGAATAAAACAATATTTTTCAAATTCCGTATGTACTTCTCTAGGCATTCTCATGTAGATTGACGAGAATTTTTGTTTTTTGTTCTAGGTAAAAAATTGTGGATGCTAAATGTCACGCCGCGGAGCACATAAAAAAAATAACAAAAGCAAATATTAGTAGTCGGCCATTGTGTATATATATATATATATATATATATATATATATATATATATATATATTTGTTAACAGCTTGATGATCATACTAAATAGATGTGTAATTAATTTTATGAGTGAATCACTTTCTCATACGAAAAAAATTGTTAAATTCGCACATGATTTTATACCCGTTACTGTGGTCTATCCTCTTAATTAAACCCGAAGAAAAGAGGTCGGGTTGAAATTCCGAACTTTGAATGCTCCGACGGTTTAAAATTCTGAATTTTAATGTTCCAAAATTCAAAATGGGACCGGGTTGAAATTCCGAACTTTGAATGATCAGAATGCTCACAACTCCGAAAGAATACCACCCCGAAAGATCAAAACTCCGAAAGAATTTTACACGGAAGACCAAAACTCCGCAAGTCTGAACACCGTAAAAATAATTCGGCTGTGGAAGTTTTAAAAGTTTCAAAATTTTCAACAAAACGAGGAATTATTTGAAGAATTTTTTTCTTATTAAGAAACGACTTTGCGTCAATTTTGAAATTTGTCTAGACAACGTTATACGATCTACATCATTTACATTCAACTGTGTAGACTTTCGCTGGCATGATCTTGATATGGTGACCGGGTTGAAATTCCGAACTTTGAATGCGCCGAAGGTTTAAAATTCCAAATTTTAATGTTCCGAAATGACAAGGTTCGTCAAGATCTATGCCAGCGAAAACCTACACACTTGACTGTAAATGATGTAGAACGTATAACATTGTCTAGACAAATTTCAAAATTGACGTAAACCGCTTAATAAAAAAAAATCTTGAAATAATTTGTCGATTTATTGAAAATGTTGTAACTTCTAAAACTTCCATAGTCGAATTATTTTGACGGTATTCAGATTTTTGGAGCCTTGATCTTTCGGGGTAGTATTCTTTCGGAGTTTTGAGCGTTCTGATCATTAAAAGTTCGGAATTTCAACCCGGCCCCGAAGAAAGGAGATTGACGATAAATTCGTCAGAAAATTGAAAATAATTGACGAATCGAACACTGACGTTTTTCTTAGCATTTCGAAAAGTTAACCGGAAGTAAACCCACACTGTCTAACAAAATATTTAGATTAAATAGGATCTATTTAAATCAAATAGGTTTTTTCCTAGTCTCACAGTCTACTACGGTTTTATTTGGTTCAAAGATATTTTTTAAAATTTCTTACAGCTATTCTTTTAAAATATTAAATATATTCAAATTGAATAGATAAAGATTCCATTGGAATAAATCTTTATTTGCTTACAAGATACACTGTAAATCCAAGTGTACTACATGCAGAAAATATTTTCTAAATTCAAAATGAAATTAAACACTTAATCAAGAGTTATATCACAATGATTTTGTATCGAAATACCCTGGCCGTCCGCTTTTATTTTTTTCGAAGAAAATATTTCGCCTATATGGAATGGAACCTAAAACCTATCTACCTATAGCTACACGCGCGCTGCCCCCTATGCTACCGAGTGCTTGTAACATCTTGGTCGCACAAATGGCATAAGAGACCAAATAAATGTCTACAATTATTTGTGGTATCACATAAACGATATCAATTAGTTAATATCATTGTGATAATTAGAGTTTTATCGAATAACATGCTATAGATTTTCAAACATAACATCCCTTCAAACATATCATCCCTCTCTATCCACCCTCTCTACCCCCACCCCCCTTTGATATGTATGTTGCAATAAAGACAAACCATTATTTCAATCAAATAGAAAAATGGTTGACTCTATGAAGATTGTAATTAAGTGGAATTGAAAAAAAAATGAAATAGATACATTTAGTGGATCCAACTAAATTGTTTTTTGAACAGATAAAACCGAATCACAGATTTATCAGGATTAAATGAAACATTTAGTTAGTAGACGATATCAAATAAATTTTCATTTGCATAGATAAATGTATTTAAAATAAATAATTCCTATCATGAAATGCAATAAGAAAACTTCGATTTCACGAAAAATCTAGTTAATTCGAAAAAAAAACAAATAGACGCGGTTAGTTAATATCAATGGAATTTTTCTGTCAGTGCAATTACCGGAATCAACAATACTTTGTTGCACGTCGCAATTTCGCTCATAACTTTTTAATTCAAAGCTCTCGTTCTTCCTCGACACGCCTTCTTTGATGTACCTGCATTTTTATAAAATTCGTTCTGTCGTATAACGTGCGACTTTTCTGAACGGCGTTTTTTTTCAGCCGGGCTTTTAGCACAGCCCACTCTCTCAACGAGACAATGTATACACGCTGAGAAGGACAGGCTGGCACGTTTGATGTGGGGTTGAACTCTCGCTACGCCAAAGACATGACTCGTTTAAAAAATGGTGCTTTGCCCTTTTTCAGCAGCGTCGAGTGATGAAAAAGGAAAATGAGATGGATGGAGAGAAAGAGGAAAAATATTAAGAGCTGTCCGATTACTCGAAATGTTGACGTGTTCCAATCGAACGTCTTGGACTCACGAAAAAAACTCCCTATTACCATCAAACTTTGCCGAGTTTTCCTTTGCTCCGGGTATTACGTACTTTGATACCAAAGGCCGTTAATTGGGTGTGTGCTTAACGAAAATAGCGAGCAACCGCTTAAAATTTCGCAGTCATTTGAGCGATTGACATTCACGAGATTCTTCGACCCCCCCGAAAAAAAAATTCGTCACAGATTCACTAATTAATCACGCGAATCACTCGTGGGGTCCCTTCATGCTTGCTCGCACGAACGACTTTCTCTAAGGCACGCGCTTGAAGGCAAAATCATCAAATGCACATTGCATACTTTCAACGCGCACCACATAATTACGCATTCATTACTACACGGAAGAAATTGAAGATCCACGATGCTGCGTTTGTGTTTATGTTGATTTTTTTGACAGCCGAAGTGTCGTCACTCAATAGCAGACATTTTTAACGAACATGACGTCTTTAATCGACGAAAAATTCGAGAGCGTTGGACACATGTTTTTCTAACGTATTGACTAAACTTCGGGGATGTACAAGTGGAGGAATTCCGTGTATGGTCAGACGAGATTTGAATGAGATTTAGAGAATTTTCTTTTACTTGTTTATCAATGGGGTATGTCTTTGAAGCGAAGATGACGCGAAATGGTAACACACGTGTGACCCGAACCGCGGTAGCGCCACAACTGAACCCATTCCCAATCCTCCACCGTTTCAACCCCCTTCTCCTTCGACCCCGCTGGGTTCTCGCGAGCCGAAGAGTCTGTCGCTCTTTCTCCTTCTCACTTGGTCTCGCACCCTGTGCTATTCCCTCTCCTGCCTCACGATAACCATCAGAATCTTTCTCTCTCTCTCTGTCTCTCTTTCGTCTTCCTCGTTTCTCGCTGCATTCTCCTCGTATTTTCTTCCTTTTTCTCTTTGTGTCCAAGCATGAATACTGCCGGTATATTCGTTCAGTCATTCCTTGCTGATCTCACCTCTCGTTATTTCACCCTGACTTTCTCTCTCTCTCTCTCTCTCTCTCTCTCTCTCTCTCTCTCTCTCTCTCTCTCTCTGCCTTTCCCTCTATTTTATATCCACTTCTACATACATACCTTTTCTCATCAGACTACCTGTGGTCAAGCATTGACGCTCTTTCTTTTTGCCTTCTCCCGCCCTTCGCTCTGATTCCCCCAATTTCCTCCCCTTTCGAGCCCCTTTTTGTGCTATCCTTGCCACAATTTCGTGTGTAATGTCAACGCAATAAGCCGCTAGAAAAGTATCGGGATGTTGAATAAGTTCTCGCTGTTTTTTCGTGAAAATTAATCCTTTATTGAGAAAAATAATTTTTAATGCTTTCAAACCTTTCGTAAATGTTGTGTGATATATCCCTAATGATTCTGTAAGTTCAGCTAGCGTCTGACATGAGTCTTCATGAAGTAACGCCACCAATTAAACACATCAGAATTATTATTTCTGAAGCGTCTAAGCCAATCTCTGCATGTTGTTTCCGACCAAACATAATCGCCGTAAGTCTTAACCAGAATTCAGTGTGTAGCGGCACATTAAAAAAAAAAGTAGTTCCGTAAGATTCCCCGCAAATACTCTTTTTTGGCACGAAATTTGACATGTTCATTACTGTGTAAAAAAAAGTTGTATATACTTCGGCGAGTTGGCATAAACTGAATTTCAAGCTTGCTTATGGTACTTCTTTATAGATGCGTTACCATCTTAAGGGGTCTTCTCACTTTAAACGCTAAAAAAAATACTATTTTCGTGCATTTTTTTAATGGGTTTATATTATAGACATTGATATAAAAGTTGTTACTTAATATATACACTTTCGAAATACATTTTTTTTAAATATTATTTTAAGTCACTATTTATAGACGAAAATGGTAGTTCAAAAAATGTCATAAAAAAATTGTAGGTATGCGTTGTTGATGAAATCTCGGAGATGGATCATCCGAAACAAAAAAATCAAATGGTTTTAGATTCAGTATGTTAATGGCCATAGCGCATATCATACGATTTTTTATATATGCAAAAATAACAAAATGGCGGACATTTTTCGACAACAAAAACGTGTTTTTTCACCGTTTTTGGCAAAAAAATAGTATATATCAAAATTTAAAAAATCCTTGATATGCGCTATAGCTATAGTTGTAAAGAGTATGTGGTGAACGTTTCATAACGATCGATTTAGTAGTTTCGAAGATTTTATCAACAAGCCGTTGAAAAATGTTGATTCGAGAAAAACGCGTTTAAAGTTTGTTTGGGTTACATATATAAATTTTAAAAAAATTCATGTGTTTCGAAAGTGTATTTATTAAATGTAACGAATTTCATATCATTATCTATAATATAAACCTATCAAAAAAATCATGAAAAATGCTTTTTTTAGCGTCCAAAGTGAGAAGGCCCCTTAAACTACGCGCACGCAGTTCTGGTGACGCAATCCATTCGAAAACAACGAGAATGTATTCAACGTCCTAATACATTTTTCTATATTACAACAAAAATTCTTTCTCGAAACAATTTCGCAAATACTCCTATTACCTTTCTTTCACGACCATCTAAGACTAAAATGACGCTGTTTACTAATCTTTTTTTTCCGATGATCGTTGCATCGTAAGGTGGAAATTCTGCCGGTTATTTCCGGTTGCGAACGGCTGCAGCTACAGGCGCAATTTGAGAACTTCGACGACAAAAACGTCGGAAGTCACAACGTATATTACAGATACATAAATATATCAATATAATAATATTTCTAAAAAAAAATTCTTGTGTAAAATGCGAATCCGATCGAGGCTCAAAAAAGACGTGTTTAGAATTCTCTCGGGTCAAATCCACAAATAATAACTGCAAACAAAAAAGCAAGGGAAAAACGACTATGCCGACGATAAGACGAGGAATATAACCGACCCTTCATATATTTCGGTTTCGTTGTGATTTCGGCAGTCCGATCCAAGGGATGTCAGCGGTGCGCCATCAAAAATTCGGTCACCCTTTAATTCTAGGCTTTCCCGTATAATCCGAGAGGCAGAAGGAAGGCCCGTGCGTGGGTGTTTCGCGCGATGAGACGTCGATCGAACGTTGCTCACTTTCCTCACGCAGCCAAGTGAGCAGGCTCAGGGTTTTCGTTTTATTTTTATAGACTTTCTTCTTTTTGATCCTCGCCTTCCATTCCTTTCGCCCCATCACCTCTCCCTCCTGGCCAGATACCACTGCGGTTATCGCGTAGAATGATGTAAAAAACACAAAAAAAAACATCGCGGCAAAAGCGAGAGGGTGAGAAAAATATCCTCTCGACCGATCGCTCTGAGGCGCGCCCTACGTAAGAGAATAAAACGGTGAGAAAAACCTCCTCCGGCCAAATTTTCTACCAACAAATCGCCTGGATATAGAATCATAAATGTGCTGAATGAGGCAACGAGGTACCTAAAGCGCAAGAAACGAAAGTGTCGAAGCTCAATGCTCTGTGGAAAAAAGAGGGAGGGAAATTGCGGAGCTTCACGGCTTTTCAAGACGTTGGACGCAGCAAGTGAGGTTCAACGCGTATAGGGTGATTTTATTTCCTTCAGCTTCTAATATATATATATATATATATGCGAAGTATAAGAAACCTATACTTCGAACCCGATATACCAATGTAGCGTCAGCTTATCTGACTATTTTCAGGAACCTTATACATTTGAAAAATAAATCGTAAATTTTGCTTGTCGGTTGCTCCTGACCGTTTGTGTAAATATGTTCGCATTGATCAAAATATGATTTAAAAGACAAAGGACTACTATGGGATAGCTCTCGAAGCTGAATGTGTCTATACATATATAGTTACATATATGTATACTAGGGTGGCACAAATTTGAGGTCTATTTTTTTCGTTTTTCTCACCACCCAATTATCTTCCTTAAAGAAAAAAAAAAAAATCGCTCACGCCTCCCAAAAATTCAAATTGTCATTAAAAAATCGATTTTTCTTTCGTCTACTTCTCCACTTCCATGAATTTTACGCTTGATAATTATTTAATTAACCTCGCGAAAGCTCTAGCCGGCCAATGAATATATGGTGGCTGCCCAAGGTTTTCGAAATTTACAATTTCCGTCAAAAAATAAATCTCGCATGCACTATAATTCCTTGTAGCATAAAAACAAAATAAACAGCAAAGTGTTACATTTTCTGAATAATTTGTTGTAATAATTTGTAACATACGCCAATTAGACGATATATGTTATTATGTATTGTTGTATTATGACGTCGCTCGTCACAGAGTACAGCTACGATTGGTCCGCAGTTTGACTAACGAGACCAACTATGGCATGCATTACGATGCGCGGAGAACAGCTGCCCTTTCGGTTTTACAAATAAAACGGCCTATAATTTTGTTTATGGACAAGGGCTTTAAATCATTATTTTATGAGAACAAAGATTATAATTTTTGGGTTAGTAGTGTGAGGTACATTTGAAAAATCTACTTCTAAAGAAAAAAGGATTAATTTTTTGAAAATCTTACAAAGCGTCAAATTTATGAGTGAGACGAGTAAAAAAATGGCGAAAACTGAAAATTTCGCGGCTCTTGAGCTACCACTAAATATTCATTGGCCGACTAGAGCTTTAGCGAGGTTAATTTTCAAATTATAAAGCGTAAAATTCATAGGTCAGAAGTGGACGAAAAAAAATCGATTTTTTAATGTAATTTTACAATTTAGGGAGGCTTGAGCGACTTCTAAATATTTTCGACCGCTCGCGGCTTTCGCGACATTTTCTTCTTCAAAGAAGATAATTAGATGCCCATATAGGGTCGCCTGTCGTAACAAAAATGCCAGCATTCAGCCATTAAACGGTTTGCTGATAATCGGCCAATGATTCGTCGACCAGCATTGGGGTACTGTAGGCGGATGAACGGCTTGCCAGATCTATGCCAGCCATTCGTGGGCCAATACTATCGCACCGATAATGTGGCTATCAGCATTGGGGTATCGTAGGTAGATGAACGGCTTGCCAGATCTATGCCAGCCATTCGTGGGCCAATACTATCGCACCGATAATGTGGCGATCAGCATTGGGGTATCGTAGGCGGATGAACGGCTTGCCAGATCTATTCCAGCCATTGATGGTTTGTTTTTGGGTGTTTTGCAAATGCAGGTCGTTAAACTGTAACACGTAAAAACAAGGGATAAGGTTTCGAAAAGCATATCCCACTGATGAAGCTGAAAATTTGCACCAACCTTCTTTTCAATACTTTAAGAGAACCTTTAAAAGGATATTGGCGACTAGCAATAGTTTTCGATATATCGTATATTGAAAGTTATCTATTGTACTGCGCTTCTACTATATTAAAAAAACCCAAACAAAACCATCCCTCATGCCAAGTGATATGCACATACGGGCGAGCACTGTTTGCCAGGAAGCAGCGCGGCCGGAGGAGTGGGGGGTATCTATCAGATATATAGATATACTCGTATGGCGTGAAATAATAAACTTTGCATTGCGATATATCGGAAACTATTGGTAGTCGTCAAAAATCCGTTAAGGGTTTCTCTTAGGATAATGAGAGGAAGTTCGGTTCAAAATTTCGGCTCGATCAGAGGAGTATGCTTTTCGGAACTTCACCCAAAACGAGCGAGTTATTTTCACAGCCTAAATGGCCCAAAAAAAATGTCGGTAAACTTTAATGTCACGAATAAAATTATCGGCATAAAAGTAAGGAACGAACAAACGATGGATTCTGTAAGTGTTAGAATGGCTAAGTGGGTAGGGCGCTCGACACTAGAACGAAAGGCGCAGGTTCGATCCCGATGAAAGGCAAAAACTTGTTGAACAATTCAGAAAGCGCTTTTACTGCAATTATTCTATTTACATGGACATAAGTAAAGCATAAGAAAACAAAAAAAATACTACTAGAATTTTTATATTCATAATTTGTCAATTTTTTGTTTTTCATTTCCGGCAGAAGATCCGGCAGCCGTTGCTGGGCCAATATGGGCGTATGATAGTTGGCCAAGTCTTAGCAGCCATTCATGGTTTACCATTACCAACCATGCATGGTGCGGATCTGGCCCGTTTGTATAGCCATTACCGCGCCATCGTTTGTTCTCTGGCAACCAGTTGTGGGCCATTACTGTGCCGATTGTAAAACCCTATTTGGGTGGTGAGAAAAAGTAAAAAAATAGAGCCCAAATTTGTGTCACCCCATATAGGGTCGCCTGTCGTAACAAAAATGCCAGCATTCAGCCATTAAACGGTTTGCTGATAATCGGCCAATGATGCGTCGACCAGCATTGGGGTACTGTAGGCGGATGAACGGCTTGCCAGATCTATGCCAGCCATTCGTGGGCCAATACTATCACACCGATAATGTGGCGATCAGCATTGGGGTATCGTAGGTAGATGAACGGCTTGCCAGATCTATGCCAGCCATTCGTGGGCCAATACTATCGCACCGATAATGTGGCGATCAGCATAGGGGTATCGTAGGCGGATGAACGGCTTGCCAGATCTATTCCAGCCATTGATGGTTTGTTTTTGGGTGTTTTGCAAATGCAGGTCGTTAAACTGTAACACGTAAAAACAAGGGATAAGGTTTCGAAAAGCATATCCCACTGATGAAGCTGAAAATTTGCACCAACCTTCTTTTCAATACTTTAAGAGAACCTTTAAAAGGATATTGGCGACTAGCAATAGTTTTCGATATATCGTATATTGAAAGTTATCTATTGTACTGCGCTTCTACTATATTAAATAAACCCAAACAAAACCATCCCACATGGCGGCAAGTGATATGCACATACGGGCGAGCACTGTTTGCCAGGAAGCAGCGCGGCCGGAGGAGTGGGGGGTGTCTATCGGATATATAGATATACTCGTATGGCATGAAATAATAAACTTTATAATGCGATATATCGAAAACTATTGCTAGTCGTCAAAAATCCGTTAACGGTTTCTCTTAGGATAATGAGAGGAAGTTCAGTGCAAAATTTCAGCTGGAGAGGAGTATGCTTTTCGGAACTTCACTCAAAACGAGCGAGTTATTTTTACAGCCTAAATGGACCGAAAAAATTATCGGTAAACTTTAATGTCACGAATAAAATTATCGGCATAAAAGTAAGGAACGAACAAACGATGGATTCTGTAAGTGTTAGAATGGCTAAGTGGGTAGGGCGTTCGACACTAGAACGAAAGGCACAGGTTCGATCCCGATGAAAGGCAAAAACTTGAACAATTCAAAAAGCGTTTTTAATGCAATTATTCTATTTACATGGACATAAGTAAAGCATAAGAAAACAAAAAAGATACTACTAGAATTTTTATATTCATAATTTGTCAATTTTTTGTTTTTCATTTCCGGCAGAAGATCCGGCAGCCGTTGCTGGGCCAATATGGGCGTATGATAGTTGGCCAAGTCTTAGCAGCCATTCATGGTTTACCATTACCAACCATGCATGGTGCGGATCTGGCCCGTTTGTATAGCCATTACCGCGCCATCGTTTGTTCTCTGGCAACCAGTCGTGGGCCATTACTGTGCCGATTGTAAAACCCTATTTGGGACCCTAGTATACATATATATGTGTATGTATATAAGAGAAATGTTGCAGCTTACGTTCATCTCCTCGATATAAGCAAGATAGTTATGAATATCGCTTGATATGCAATACCGCCGAATAAAATTGAAGATTGCAGGCGGAACTATAAGTATTTTGTGTAAAAATTAAGGTTTTATATGTCTTTGAAAAAGAATAATCGTTTTTGGCTCAAATTATGTATAGATACCCCAAGAACGATATAGGCCGAAGAAGAAAGGTTTTAAAGCTGTGAACGCGTTTTTCTCGAAACCATGTTTTCAAAATCGGGCGGACTCGTAGTTCCTACAATCTTCAACCGATTTACTTCAGATATCAACTATAGATTCTTAGATAGATTTTCTAGCGCACGATTTTTGTGATCGATTAACAATTATGTTATTCATAAACGAACTAAGACCGTTTTTTGGTTGAAAGTGGGACTTTTTTTCAAAATGGTGTCACCTTTGCAAAAATCAGGATTTCGTAATAATCGTCTTTACTTTGCTAGCAAAACCCATGTAGGTTACGATTTTTTTTCCAACTGCTTATGTGCGGTTCCAACGATTTCGCCCGTGGAGGGTCTCATGAAAACGGCCTTCTCTTTCTACCGGCCTCGGGGGCGCTATTTTGTATTTTTTGGAAAATAAAAAATTGATTTCAGTACCTACAGATCGTTAACATAAACTCCCCAAACCTCATTTTGATTGCTTTATTAGTATTGTCAAAAAAAATCCCGGGAAGCCGACTCTGGTGGATGGGCGATCAGAGATGAGAAGAATATGAGGCCGTCTATACCCTTACGAGTTTTCCATAGTTTCCGCGTACCTTCGGCTAATGCGTTACAGTGTAGCTTAAAACGGCCCTGGACGCAACGGAAGTTCGATTACATTAGCGAAGTACAGTTCGAAAGTGCTAGAGAACCGTTTAACTGGGAAGGATAATACGTAAAAACCCTTAAAGGTATACGTTAAAAATCGGGAAATATAAAAATCAATTCAAATAAAGCCATCCTCAGAGCGACTAAACAGTATCGTAAAATGGGGTTACTTGGAACAGGTTTTGGAAGTTTTTTGTGGGTAACTTTTTTTTAACATCCTAAATTTAAATTTTTTTGTTGTTGTTCCAATAGAACAATGTGTCCTTTGGCTATCAAATGTATCAGAAAGTGAAGTCTCCCCCCCCCACCCTTAATGTTTGACATAAGTTGCATTTCAATGCCTTGTCAAAGAAACCCCACACTCGAGGTTACTTTGATACTTTAAAAAATATATATATATATATATATATATATATATTTTTTTTAAAGTATCAAAGTAACCTCGAGTGTGGGGTTTCTTTGACAAGGCATTGAAATGCAACTTATGTCAAACATTAAGGGTTACTTCGCCATCATTTTGATACAAAATTCAATATTTTATGCATTGTACATGGTATTAAATGAAACACAACGATTTCGTACAATCAATTGTCATCTGTATTAAGGAAACATTTTACATAAAAATATCAAGTATCTAGGGTACTATTATAGGCACTTGATCTGTCTAACATCATTGAGATTAAAATCAACTTTGGCAACATTATAATAAACTTGAACCACGAATTTAAACACATTTAAATACGCACACATTTAAACCGCATTTTGGCGCTTTGTTAAAGTAGCCCCAAAAACTGTCGAAGATACCCTTAATGTCATTTTAACCCCGCTTTACGGTATGCATCAGCGCACGTCTTCGGGCTTCTGAACTTGGACTCCAAGTCTTGGAGTCGCGAAATTGAATGGCAAATTATCACGGCCAAGCATTTATATAATGTACTTATTTTTCACGAAATCTCAATATTGGCCAAATGTATTTCATTGCATTAAAAAAAAAAGATATTTCTCCAAACATTGGGTTTTACAATTACAAGTGAAGAAAAAACGATTATCCCCAAAATAATATTCGCAGTGGAGCTTAAAAAAACTATGATATCATTAATAAATGACATAAGTTTTTAATTATTACTTTATTGATCCGATTTTTTTCCCAATATTTAGTCAATTGTTTGACTTTTTTCTATTTCATATGCAACAGATGTAATGTTTATTGCAGGAAACGTTGAAAAATTTGAATACTCAAAGGCAGGAGACACGGAGAAAGATGACGAGTTTATTTATGTTTCTTTGTAACATTAATTATCGCAAGTTATAGTTTCCATTGAGTTCAAAAAATGTCAAACCTAGAAAATCAACATTTAGAAAAACTCGGATACGTACGAAAAAAAAAAGATTTCACGATTAGTCTCGTTCAATCTGAAAAACTCGAGAATTGACAAAATGGTTATTCCAATTACGGGATGAAAGATGAATTTACCGCGAGAATCTCCGTCTCTTCAGGTCGTTCGCGATTGTAGTCCTTGCGCCAAGGTTTACATTGAAAAGCTCCCAGTGATATTAGTGATTTTTTCCCTTATCCCACAAATACAGGTTTACTTTTTCCGCGATCCTGCCACTTTGTCATCCGATCTCGAAGGGATGATCCGAGTGTCGGATAGATATGTTCGACGAGGCTACATGGAGGAAGCAAAAGATTCGAGGATACGTTCGAGAAATGAAAATGGGAAAAAACTTTTTCTGCAAGCAAAATTGGAAGTTCGTCGAGGTGAGCAGTTTGATCGAGCTACAAGACAAGTTCATAAGTTGGAAAGTTTTGAGGAATGAGCTTTCCCAGTGCTGACTGCAAACAGAGCGTCACGGAGATGCGCAATGTCCGGAAAAAACGATGGTAAGAGGCGCAAGTCCTTGCAACATAAAAATAAGTCTTTCGTTATATGAAATGAGCATCCTTTGGCTTGATGAGCTTTTACATAGAAGTACGTATTTAATGATCCTCGTCACAATAATGACACCTATATGGGGGACATTCCACGCCATTTCACTTAGCCCGTGATCCCAACCATTTTCGGTTTTCCTGAGTTTTTTTTTTGTAAAATTGTACCTACACCAATTTTTAGATTTTTATCTCTCCTGTATTAGGAGTGATAATTTTACAAAAAATGTCGATTTCGGAAGTTTTGGAAACGTTTAAACGCTGATAACTCCTGAACTAATTGAGATACGACACATGTCACTATATAATTTTTATTTTATTTTGAATTATACTTACGCTTAAAAAATATGAAAAAATTATCAACTATCAATGACTACGTTTTTTTGTTTCTAAAGTGAAAACTTTTTTTTTAAATAACTGACTTGTTTATTTTTTTTCAAGAAATTCTTTAAAATAGAGTGACCCCTTCTATGATTTTTAATATTAGTTTCATCGTAGGCCCATTTTTCCTTCTATTTTTTTCTGAATTAATCATTTTTTAGAAGATTTTTATCGTTATAATCTCCAATAATGCTATTAATGATTTTGTGATTTCCAATTCGGCTTCGCCAGGCCTGAAACGGTTTATTTTTAATTCGTGCTGAATTTAACGAAAAAAAATTGATTAAAAATCAATTTTTTTCTTTCCAGACAAATATGTTTAAATCGAAAAAAAATAGAAAGGCAAATGGGCCCACGATGAAACTAGTCCCAAAAATCGTAGAATGAACCACTCTATTTTAGAACTTTTTTTGAAAAAAATAAAAAAGGCAATCATCTTTTAAAAAAATAGTTTTCACTTTAGAAACAAAAAAAACGTTGAGATTGATAATTGATTATTTTTTTCATATTTTTCAACAAAAGTGTGCTTCAATATGAAAAAAATATACAGTGACATTTGTCGATATCTCAATTAGTTTGGCAGTCATCAGCGTTCAAACGTTTCCAAAACGTCCGGAATCGATATCTTTTGGAACATTACAACTCCTAAAAGAGAAGAGATAAAAATGTAAAAATTGGTGTGGATATTCCTTTCATGGGCTACACTTTTACAATAAAAAAAATCAGGTAAACCAAAAATGGTCGAGGTCACGGGATAGGTGAAATTGCGCGTAATGCCTCATATTATATATAGGGGCGGAGTGGACTAGTTTTATCGATGTTTTCATCCATTATGGCGAACGGGTTATAGCGATTTTATAGAGCATTACGATCTCATCGTATAATGCATCAACGCTGTTTGCTCGTCAAGTTCACATTTAAGGATGTGTATCACGTACATTCTCAGCTGAAAGTTCGATCTGAAAAAATGTCTAAACTGCATAGAATATTCAAGATACATTCAAATCTACTCAAAATCAAATAAGCAGTGTTTACGAAAAATAATAACGTAAAAAATAAATTTACAAATTGTTTAAACGAGCAATCGTTCAACACATAATCAGAAAACAATTTTTCCACATGAAATTTAAGGGTTGATAATTTTGAGTACCCATGAGGCTTTCAACAATGTTCTCTTATATTGAATTGCTCTTTCCGATTTTTTAAACGTTGTATTTGTGGAACCGTTGGTTCCATTACTTCAACAATTATAAAGTAAAGGGTACCGTGAAATGTTTTTTTGAAAAACGCACAAGAAATTTGTAAATGTTAATCCATGTTTCGGCATTTGAAGTTTATATCAACGGACAATTCTAGTGTCAAATTTTTTGAAAATAGTTTTTTTGTATTATCAAAAAATATGAACTTTCATAAACATGATGTTAAATATTGGTCGCGAAATTTGAACTATTCCGGTTGCTACAGCTTTTCTTAGAAAAAGAGATTGGACCAGCTGCGTGAGACCCGGCGCGGACGGTGCGTGGGGTCAAATCCCAAAAAGCTGGCCAAAAGTCGAAAAATAGAGTTTACGTTCCGGTATGTTGTAGACGTGGGTTAGATTAGGTAAGGATCCGAAGGTCGAATTCCAGGCTTCAGCGCGCCCTCTTCCTTATACCTGCTACTGTGGGACAGTTGAAAGGGGACTCTCAATCGAGCTAGACGCGTCGTGCAGTAAGCAAATATTCCAACGCTATATTCAAGAGGACGCCAACTCTCTAAAAATTAAGCGATTGCAATTTTTTTTTAATGGAATCAGCAGTTGCAAGTTAGTTGAAAATCATTATGTCACACAAAATGAATAATAATAGTTTATGCGATAACAAAAAACGAATCATTTGCACGAAAATGAACGGAAGATCACAATGGAAAATTTTAAACACATAGAGAAAAGTTTATAAGTTCTATAGAGTTCTGCGACTTGACCGATCGCATGTTGTAGATGGAACTATTATTGAATGAAAAAAATCAAAATTTGCGTCTCTAGCTGCCAATGTCATTGGTGCGAGTTCTTGCAATGTGAAACATAGTTTTTTGAATTTCGTACATTAACGGCACGGAATGTTTTGCTCTTTTTCTTGAATTCGTCTGCGGTCTTCATTGTATTGAGTTCTATGATACGTAATTCACTTTTATAAATATCCTCTTTTTCTTTTCAAATAATATTTTGGAATAAATAATAGTAACGAGGCTGAATGTGGAATTATCCATCTATATAGATATTATATTTTCCAAGTTTAGAGTCTATCGCTGATGAACGTGAAGCATGTGGCCTGACAAGAGAGGATTTTTTTTCGATATTGAAAGGTCATTTGAATGACAAAGTGACTGAAACATTTGCAGTGATCGAAAATTTCATGTCTGCTAAATTGCAACGCTCCTTTGCTCTATCAGACAATGCAAAACCCGTCCTCCGCAAGTTGTTGCATAACTTGCGTAAAAAGTGGCAGCAAGCATCAAGAACTGAAGGCAAGTTTGTGCAAAAATATTCTGAATGGTTGAGCGTGTTTGTTTTTTTCGAACAAACTAAACAATCTTCAGAAAAATCCCATAATTTCGGTCGGCCTCCTTCAGAATTTGCAAAGTCTAGTGATCGGACAAAACGACGGACGACTGAAGAATTACGCGCAAGACATGGTATGGAAGAATTGACGTATGCGACTCAAATGAGCCTTCGATCATCTGGGAAATCAGATGCTGCGAAAATTGTCCGTGATGTGGTATTAGGGAGCCCATCTAAAGCTAAGAAGCATAAGGAGTCCATAGATGCGATTCAAGAAACGACTCCATCTGCCGATGCTGCTCTGTCGCTCATAGTGGAAATAAAATTACCAAAATCACAATATCAGGGGCTTCGTGATAGAAGCAAAGAGAACAGCTGTAATTTATTTCCACCGTATAAATTGCCATGTCAAGCCAAGCTCAAATGTTATTCGCCTAAGTCAGATATTTCTGTCAATGAATGTAGTGCTGAGCCAAAATTGCAGGCTTTGCTGAATCACACAGCTGATAGAATATTATTAACACAAATGGATGTTGTCAAAAGTTTGTCTCCTAAACATGTTAGCAACTTAAATTTAATTTGTAAGTGGACTGCGATGGCACTTCTGGCCAAAGTACGTACCAAGCAAAAGTTCACCAATGATGATGGAAGCGTGTTCGATGCTAACATTTTTTTACCTCAATCGTTCCACTGCAGCCTGTATCAGACGACCATGAAACAAACGCTAGACTTGTTGTATGGAAAAATCCGAGGCTGTCATCTCCTCGCCTTTGTAGACCAATTAGGATCCAATTTTTTCACGAGAGTCCTGGAGCCACTCGTGAGGAAACGGATTATATTAAACGGAAAGAGAACAATCTTGTCTCTTTCGCAAAGATCATAGATGGAAAAGAAATAAGAGTTTTTTTCGGACTTGCTTTCACCATGGTCGACGGTAAAGTTTGTAATGCTATCACGCATAATACGTCTACTCAACGATACTATTTATGCAAAGCAACTTCAAAAGACTTTAACAATATCGATGCAATTCTAGAAAAGAAAGTATCTGAAGATCATTTACAGTTTGAATTATCAACTTTGCATGCATGGGTACGGTTTTTCGAATGTTGTTTGCATGTAGCATATAAGCTTGAAATTAAAAAGTGGCAAGCGCGTAGTGATAAAGAGAAGGAATAAATAAGGAATCCGACAAACAAATATACAGAAGGGTTTCCGTATCGAATTGGGTCTAGTAGTCGATCAACCAAAGCCTGGTTTCGGTAGCTCGAATGATGAGAATACCGCACAATGATTTTTCGAAAACTCAAGCATTTCTGCTGCTATTACAGGGGTTGATGAGGACTCGATTAAGCGTTTCCATGCCATATTGCAGACAATTTCGAGTGGCCATGAAATCGATGTCATCAAATTTCAAGATTATGCCTTGCAGACAGCTCGCTACTTTGTGCAGTCATATCCGTGGTTCTACATGCCAACTTCGGTACATAAGGTATTGATTGATTCATGGCGCAGAAGTGATTAACTCATCGGTATTACCGATAGGACAAATGTCTGAAGACGCTCAAGAGTCTACTAATAAATACATGAAAAAGTTTCGTGAAGATTTTGCAAGAAAGTGTTCCCGAGCCAAAACAATGGAAGGCATTATTTCACGCTTATTATTAATATCCGATCCATTTATTTCAAGTTTGCGCGAATTGCCCCGAAAAAACTTAAAGTCGTTGCTCCCAGAAGTAGTTATATTGTTAGTTGCGCCACGTGTACTAGCAAGTACAGGAAGCTCCAACGATTCAAAAGTTAAATCAACTGATTATGAATCAAATTATTCTCTGGATGATAATGCGCGAACTTTAAATCAACCGATTGTATGTTTTATCGTATTATACAACATATGTATCTATTTTCTACTTTCTCTATAAAAGTGGTTCATATCAAATCCGCCATTTTTTTATTGCAAATGTTGACGCCGGATTCATAATCACCCCCGAAAACCCTGAAGCACTGACTTTCAACCAAATTTATAACGTTTTTGAGTTTTGGCCAGCTCTTTGAAATTTGGGCCAACTGTAGGGTGCGCGTTTTTCTCGAAATGTCGTTTTTCAAAACGCTGGAAGATTTTAAACGAAGAGTTTTAAAGCTATCCTTCTCAATTTCTGCCACATTATTCTTCACGCCATTCCTCAACATCGTGAAGAAGGCGTTTTTTTTATTTGAAAATTTTACATTTTTTTGAAACGAAAGACTGTCGAGAAGGCCCATTTTGACACTTAATTTCGAAATGGCCACCATTTAGTTAATTTTCATCGAAAAAAAATCCCCGTACGCCTCTACAGTTTTCCATACTGATTTATAATCTTTTTGATTTTTACCTTTCAGACAATTTTTGGAGGAGTAGGACTTTCCATCTTCCGGCGCTATTTAAGAAAAAAAAAAACATTTTGCAGTGGCCAAAAGAATTATATAAAAATAAAACATTAAAAAAATATGTATAAAAAATAAAGCCTTAAACAACATTTTTATGTACATCAGTCATTTGAATAAACGAAAAAAAATCGGATTGATGATCGAATTTAATTTGGAAATAAAAATGCTTAAAATCGGCCATTGTCAAGCCACTCACACTGGAATGGTCCCTTAAGAGAGCAAATTCTTCTGATCCCTCCTTAAAGGATCGCATTCACGATATGTACAACGAGGCTCATTGTAACTATGTCGTTCGAAATTGATCGGCTCGATCTCGGTATAAAATCGAAGGGTCTTGTTGGAGGCGACGCTCGTGCATTTTCACTATTTCCGGAGAAAGATGGCGCAGACATTTCAAGTTCAATCAAGGGAAAATAGAAAAAATGGTTTTCTCCATCCACGAGTACAAGACCGATTGCTCTCATATTTCTTTCATTTATAACGACACAACGAGCTGGCACGGTTATGAGGGATGTGACCTTTAGCTTGTCTACAAGCTAAGGATTACGGCGTTGCTCGTTCAATGTTGCACTGTCAAAGTAATTATGTTTCTGTCGTAGGCTTGTGCCGTATAGTCGTTTGATATTAAACACAAATTAGCTCACAGTTGTGGGCTGAATGACGTGCCTCTGCACAGGGAAAACGGCAACCACAAGGGACTTTTGATGCCACCGCCAATGATATTATGTCACAGTGGTTGCATAGGAGTGGAAATAGTCGTTTTATATAGACTAGTTGGAATAAAGAATCGACGACGAAGTTTTTTGTAAGGTTGTCCACTGTGACAAATTTAGTATTGGATGTTGAATAAGTTCTCGCTGGTTTTTCGAGAATTAATTCTTTATTAAGAAAATCATTCCTAATGTTTTCAAACGTTTCGAAACTGTTGTGTGATAAACTCCTAATGATTCTGCAAGTTTAGCTAGCGTCTGACATGAGTCTTCATGAACTAATGCCTCGAATTCAACACATCAAAATCATCATTTTGAAAGCGCCTAAACCAATATGTGCATGTTGTTTCCGACAGAACATGGTCACCGTAAGCCTCAAAAAGAATTCTGGGTACTTCGGCTACAGATTTTTTAAAATAAAGTAGCCCCGTACAATTCCTCCCAAATACTCTTTTTGGCAGGAAATTTGACATGTTTGTAATTCTTTAGATAAGTGACTTTTCCGAAACATGAGTTTGGTTGGGTTGAATCGGGGTCGGGTTGAAATTCCGAATTTTAATATTCCAAAATTCAAGATGGGCCCGGGTTGAAATTCCGAACTCTGAATGATCAGAACGCTCAAAACTCCGAAAGAATACTACCCCGAAAGATCAAAACTCCGAAAGAATTTTACACGAAAGACCAAAACTCCGAAAATCTGAACGCCACGAAAATAATTCGTCTATGGAAGTTTTAAAAGTTTCAAAATTTTCAAATAATCGACGAATTATTTCAAGATTTTTTTTATTAACAAGTGATTTTGCGTCAATTTTGAAAGTCTTGACATGCGGGCCGAGTTGAAATTCCGAACTTTGATGCGCCAACGGTTTAAAATTCTTGATTTTCATGTTCCGAAATTACAAGGTTCGTCAAGATCATGCCAGCGAAAGTCTACACAGTTGACTGTAAATGATGTAGAACGTATAACATTGTCTAGACAAATTTCAAAATTGACCTAAAATCACTTCTTAATAAAAAAAAATCTTGAAATAATTCGTTGATTTATTGAAAATTTTGAAACTTTTACAACTTCCATAGCCGAATTATTTTGACGATGTTCAGATTTTCAGAATTTTGGTCTTTCGTATAAAATTCTTTCGGAGTTTTGATCTTTCGGAGTTTTGAGCGTTGTGATAATTTAAAGTTCGGAATTTTAACCCGGCCCCGTTGAATCCAAACAAACCCAAACCCAAACAAAAATGCGTTTGTCTGGGTTGAACCCAAGCAAACCCAAACCCAAAGAAACCAATTTTCCGGAAAAGTGACTTATGTAAAGAATTACCGACATTTTTAACGCTATGAAAAAAAAGTTGTTTACATTTCGGCGAAATGGCATACACGTAATGTCAAGCTTGCTTATAGTACTTCTTTATAGATGCGTTACCATCTCAAACTATACGCACGCAGTTCTGGTAACGCCATCTGTTGGAACACAGCCAGAACTTATTTAACGTCCTCGTAGTTTCCTATTCCGAGCTTAGTACTATTTAGTTCGAGCAATCAAGTTACGTTGAAAAATAGTTCCTTATATCGATTGCTGAATTGAACGATGATCAAATTGTTCAACGATGATGATTGACTAGCAACCTATAATATTCGGTGAAGCATAAAGTATCGAGATGACGCTGCAAACATAATTTGTTAAATCAGCTATAAACTGCAATAGTCATGAAAGTTAATGTCAAATAATCGTGATAACAATTCAACGAATGTTATTGCGGAATTAATCTATCGGAAGAAATGACAATTCGAAAAATTGCGTCGCATATTCGTAGCGCCGAGGACGCAACGTCCGTTTGACAATGACGGAAGCTAAAGTGGTACGATGAAATGGCGACAGCCCGTCGTGAAATTCCGTATACTGCCCGCCACGCATACTTTCACGGCCAATTTGAACATTATTGAAGTTACGACAAAACCGTGACATTCTTGCCCTTATTTTTTTTTCATTTGTCCCAGTTTCGTAATATACTGAGCAGCTATATCGAATATAATTTATAATAATACTAAAATAAACAGGACTAACGGAACATAATTGAATTATGATAATCCTGAAATTCGATATACTATGTCAAGTCGCATTTCTATGTTCACTTGGAATCACGGATTTTTTAGCAGACGGGGGGGAGGGGGCGCTCCCGGATGGAATGCATATATATTCGAAAATCTTACTTTATGTGAGTTTAATGACGTTTTTATTCAAATCTGAATATTTTTTAGACAAGGTTCGGTATAAACTGCCAATCGAATTATTCTGCACCACGAGAAATGATTAGTTTGATTCATCTTAATGCATATTTTTATTCCACGCTCAGCTGTGTTTAATTTATTTGAATTATTTCTACCAAAACATTCATTAGACTTCGAAAAATGGTTATGTTCGAAGCATATCGGTTATTTCGAATAAGCGTTTCACCGAATGTTAGCCTCCGAGGAATTATTTGTTCAAGTCAAATGTTTAGGTGAATTATACTTTCATATAGAAATTAATTTATTGGAAAAAAACATTCCGGTAGGCGGAACAAGAACGTGCTGTGCGTCACATTCCAACTGAGTGGGAGCATATCGCGTTGTGTGATCATCGTATTATGAATCACGTCACTCAACCGTCGTATTTTTTATGAAAATCCAGTCACTGATTTGAATTTCAAGTCGCCATTTTCAATAATATATTTTGAGGTAGCGAGGCCCGAGATTTTCGCGATAAACTCCAAAAACAAAAATATTTGTTGACAAAATGAATAAGATGTTCGGAGTTCTTGAGATACTATTAGAGTCGAACGTCGTTCCCTATGAGATATTGTGTTATTTGGATAAGGTGCCAACCCCCCCCCCCCCCGCCCAATCGACCTGAAATGTTGCAGAAACCATCCTTTCAATAGTTTAAGACAATCCCTAAAGAGATTTTTGACGATTCACAATAGTTTTTGAGATATTGCTTTTTCAAGTTTTTTTTTTCTTAAAGGTAAGGTTCCGAACTCGTAGAGTCGAACGTGCGTTCCCTATGAGATATTGTGTTATTTGGATAAGGTCCCACCCCCCCCCCCCCCCCCCCCAATCGAGCTGGAATTTTGCACAAACTTTCCTTTTAACATTCTAAGACATTCCCTAAAGGGATTTTTGGCGACTCGCAATAGTTTTCGAGATATTGAATTTTAAAGTTTTTTTTTAACGCGCCCCGACTATATCTATATCTGCTACGTCTACGTTCAGACCTATATATGTTAACGCGCTCTCCGATTTGTCCAAACAAAAAAACACAAACAAACCCAAACCCAAACGCGCGTCGTCAAAAATCCCTTTAGGGGTTGCCTTAGAATATTAAAAGAAAGGTTTGTGGAAAATTTCAGCTCGATCGGGGGGGGTTCGAACCTTACCCTGTTATTTTGCTGTTGAAATACAATTTTATTTCAAGCTAAATATATTATATAATTGTGAAATGGAATATGGTGGGAAATTTAATAAGGGGAAGGACCATGTACTAATGGAAGGTACAATACAAAAATTAAAAAAATATACATATATCCATAATTGCAGTTAATAAAAAAAGGCCATTCACCGTGTAAACATTTTCGTTAGAGTCGAATACACGGATTTTTAAAATCAATTGTAATGTACTGAAAAATCTGGCAAAAATTAATAAATCATCTCTCGATCTGTTTCTTCCCTAAAGTATACAAATACCGAAAGAACAAAAATATGCAGTTCCGCTAGGAAACGGAGGCAGAATAATTTCGGAACATGAGCTCATTCGCATCTACAATTCGATTCGCGCACACTGAAAAAAAATTACTTCGGCTGACTAAATTCGTCATTAGGGAAAGCTAACGAATGCTCGGAATAAAAAAATATTTCACGAATGATCAATTTCGTTGACCCAAGTAATTTTTTTCCTCTGTGCATAAATGAACAGGTTATTATACATATAATATATTGCTATATATATATATATATATATATATATATAGGGTGTCCCTCTTATCTCTGCCAGCCGAAATATGACCTTGAACGGCTTTGACCTCCTAATGTTTTTTTTTGCGGCTTGAGGTGCTCCACAAGATGGTTGAAAAAATGTAACATTCCATTTTAAAAAGTGGAGGTGACCTTCACTGTGCGTCAGCGCCTAGACCGAAATAAAAAAGATTGGTCGCATTCGATGGCCCCCTTCACACCGTACAACTTTTGTCTAGAACATTTTTTTGTGACGCGATCATTACCGAGTTATTTCGGGTGGCAGAGGTAAGAGGGACACCCTTTATTGTTGATATTGATATTGATTGATTGATTGTTGATATTAATATAAATGATGGACGTTAAATTTTTCTGTTTTTTATTCCATTGCTCGTTTGATTCGCATATGTATATTTGAAATTTATACATGTATATATAGAATTTTAAAAAAATTAAAAAATTTAACGTTTCGCCACCACAAAGTTATTTATACGCATCTAATTTTAATTTGCTTCTGTAAAAACGAACGGAAGTTTGTAAAAGTCAAACACTGCGTCAACGGCGACGACAGCCGAGCTCAAAAAAAGTTTCATCTCCTGAAACCTTTCGCTTTGTGCCCGCGATAATTTAGCGGATAATCAGGTTTCCCGAGTAAAACAGAGCACTCTTTATATACGTACAGTATAACACGCTCACTATGTACCAACCAATTAAACCGCGTAATCATAAAACTGAAGAAAAAAAGGGTACCGTGCGCACTATGTCACGTGAGATCCCCGCGACCCTTGCTCTTTATCTATTGCAGGGTTCTCGTGGAGTTCAGATAGGAGGATTTTATTATGCCGGGGCGTCGGTTGTCTCGTGCCCGCGCCTTATCGCCACTATTATTGTTCCGGCCGCGTAATGCATAGCCGCGGCTGACTTGCATGTCGAAAGAAAAATGAAGATAACTCGTGCGTGTCCGTCAATAAATGTGAAACGTTGATCCGCGAAACAGGGTACTTTTTCACCCCGGATAACGTCCACGTGATGGAACGAAGAAATTACTCGAACGAAAAGGAAAGTGCGCAAAGTGGGGTCCGATCGATTATTAAATTTATATCACCTGCCCTCCACATTAATGACACGGTGATGTGAAGCAAAGGGGAGGCTTTTCGGGGTTGCGAGAACAAAGAATTAATTGGATTGCGAGAACGAAGCAACTATTTTTCATTCTGCGCGGACCAGCTGCTAAATTAAATTACGGTTCACTGGCTATGAATGATATACAAAATTGGTAGATACTCGGGAAAAAATTAATTACATCTGCTTCAAAACTGGATTAAAACCTTATTGAGGGACTTTCAGTACCGGCACAACGCGAAAATAGGCCCTCGCAATCGATCATTACTTCGACTACACAAGGCATACGCGTCGAGGCATTTTTTAAAGCAACAAAAATTACTATTTTTTTACAAGCTTTTATTTAACTTGACTTGGTGTGAGATGACTTGACTTTACGTTAGATGGAAAATGGAAAATCGTTATTTCACCCACTCCCCGACTACTTAGAGCTCTGAAATTTTGCAAACGAGCATCTAGGAGGTGACAATGCATGATTCAATTTAAAAAAAGCCTTCCTGTGAGATGCAAAACGGAAAGTCAATCCGTTTCACCCACTTTCAGAATACTTAGGGCTCTGAAGTTTTCCTATCGTGCATCCAAGAGGTGACACTGCGCAATTAGACTAAAAAAATTACCTAATTAGTTTAAAAAATAAAATTACTTGACTTTCTGTACGATGCAAAACGGAAAATCCATATTTCACCTACTTTCCGACTACTTAGGGCTCCGAAATTTTGCAAACATACATCTAACAAGGACCCGTGCGGAAAACTGATAGGGCATCCCTAATAAAAATAAGGGCCTTCCAGGGCATTCCTAGTGCTTTCCCTAGTAGGGATTTCCACAATGGGCCCAGACTTGGCCATTATCGGGATAAACTTGTAGGGATTTCCACAATAGGCCCCGACTTGGCCATTATAGGGATAAACCTGTAGGGATTTCCACAATAGGCCGAGACTTGGCCAGTATATGGATAAACAAGTAGAGATCTCCACAATAGGCCCAGATCTGACTATTAGAGCGATAAACCAGTATAAATAGCTTAGGCTACATGGTTGATGGTATTTCAATTATTCAAATCGATTATATACATCGATCGAATAATATTATCGAACGCAAATTGGGAAAAAGCGTAAGGGCATTAGCAAATAAAAAATCAACGATGAATACAAATATGCAGACAAACATCAGACAGTATTTATTTATCAAATTAAAGAAACCTTTTACATAGATACCAACAATTACTCATGGTTTCACTCATACATGGAGTAATGCTAGCGCATAAGTGTGAACAGTCCCAACCGGTTTTCTCGACATTTTTATAGCAACTAATTTCCGCTCAATACTCATCAGAGGGAAAATTATTTCTTCTGAAGACTTCGCTGATATTTCCCATTCATAAACTTTATCTGACTGTGTAGGATAATTAAATAAATTGGTCTTTGTTTTCCAGATCTTTCCCTCAATGGAAATAGATTCCAGTGATTGAGTAGACCCATATATTTTTCTTATTTCTACTACACTTCCATTCCTTAGTATGGATTATTTTTTGTATTAATTTTGTCATGGCAGTTTGTCATAAAGGCTCACATGCAAATACGCAATCACATTTCTACGCGCGCACACATACACACACATCCCGAGTAGAAATCTTGCTCCAGCTACAATAAGCACCTGATCAGGCATCCTGACTTCTTTTTCCAGCCTTGATCAGAATTTTTTATCAAGCCCTGATCATTTTTGAAACACAATCCCTGACTTCCGTCTGATCAGGGTAAAAAATCAAGGCCTGATCAGGGTAAACTATCAAGGCCTGATCAGGGTAAAAAATCAAGGCCTGGTCAGTGTAAAAGATCAAGGCCTGATCAGCGTAAAAAATTAAGGCTTGATAAGGGCTTAATTTTTCACGGCTTGATAAAAATGAAAAATCATATGATTTTTCACGGCTCAGGATGACCGATTTTTTCCTGAAATAAAAAATACAACGCATACACAAAAGAGAAAAAGGTACCACTTTATAAATAACGCTGATCGTTTATTTTTTAATCTTAATATAAAATTTATCACATATATTTTTCACATATATCTATATGGAAAACAAACATCATTTTTCTTGTATTTGTAATAGAACAAAAACTCGAAATAAACTAAGATATATCACTGTATTATATTCCACTTATCATCCCGAAATAAACTAATATATTTTTCAAACAAAAACTTAAGAAACTTCGTGAATAAAGTAAACAGAGCTCAACGTTTTTATGACCAGACGTTTCTAGGAAACGTTATATTGGGCGTTCTGTTCGTTTTTTTACGCGACGCTCGAAACTTGTCCCAGTCTTTTGCTGAATTAATCAGGCCTTGATACCGCTCCAACAGCTTGTCCAATTTGCTTCGAAAGAACTTCTATTCCGTGTTCCCTATATTTCGAAATGACAGCCACTGAAAAATACGAAAATGTTCATCCCACTTAGAATTCAATGTCTACATATATATCTATATAAGGTATGCACATTATTTTATTAGGGTGGCACAAAATTGAGCTCTATTTTTTTTTCCTTTTTCTCACCATCCAATTATCTACTTTAAAGAAGAAAAAAAATTGTTGCAAAAGCTGCGAGCGGTCATTTTTTAACGAAAATTAGAATCGAAGCAGGAGAGCCCGTACAGCGAAGACCAACCAAATAATGGTGAGTTGACAGCGTAGTGCAGTTCGGTGAATGTAATGTCCATCCGAAGTGCATTTCTTATGGGCTAACTTGCACCGATGGAAATACTTTCACTTAACTGAACTACGCAGTCAACTTATCATTATTCGGTTAGTCTACACTGTCCGGGCCCGTAGCGAAGACTAACCAAATAATGGTAAGTTAACAGCGTAGTGCGGTTCAGTGAATGTAATGTCCATCCGAAGTGCATTTCTAATGGGCTAACTTGCACCGATGGACTTACTTTCACTTAACTGAACTACGCAGTCAACTTGTCATTGTTCGGTTAGCCTACGCTGTCCGGGGCCGTACAGCGAAGGCCAACCAAATAATGGTAAGTTGACAGCGTAGTCAGTTCAGTGAATGTAATGTCCATCCGAAGTGCATTTCTTATGGGCTAACTTGCACCGATAGAATTACTTTCACTTGACTGAACTGCGCAGTTAACTTATTATTATTCGGTTAGCCTGCGCTGTCCGGGCTAATCAGCACCGATGGCAAAACATTTACCAGATTGAACTACGCTGTCAGCTTACCATTATTTGGTTGGCCTACGCTGTCTCTTCTTCTCCTCTGACAAAGGAGACGGACCAAGTAAAGAAACATAAAAGCGATACACAAAACAAATATAAATCTACTTACATAGTGGTAGCGCCAACACATGCCAATCCTCAGGAATTTCGAGTTGTTCCTCGCTGAGAGGATCTGTTCCGGATCTGTCAAATGTATCATAATAAATATTTCAACCAACGCATATATAATTTGGCGTATGGTTAATTTACAGTCAGATTTAATTCAATTTACATTTATAGATTTAAGAATTGTAAGTCTTTGAAAAAAATTAATTGTTATACTAACCTGCTGCTGTATTATTTCTTCGTTTTTTCCCTTATTTAAAGCCCGCTATTCACGCAGACACAGTCGTTGCGCAATCTTCTTCCGATTGTGTTTGTCCATCTTATTCACAACGTACACGTTATATGTAAAAATGTATAAAGTGATTAATAATATGTCTCGTGCTTCTCTCGTGTCTGTGTATCATTTGACAAGATGAGGTTAGGCACGTTTTTAGCGCCAAACTGTAGAAGTCCAGTTACATGATGATTGCTTGAAATTAGCTGGATCAGGCGAATTGAAGTAACCCGTAAGTCCAGTTGCTTGACATCGCCTGAAGCTAGCCGGGTCAGGCGAATTGAAGTAAGCCGTAAGTCCGGTTGCTCGACCACCGCCTGACCCCAGCTTGATCAGGCAAATTAAGGCAAACTTAAGTAAGGCCTTCGTACTACAAGCTGATCAGGCGCAGATCAAATATCAGGCCAGCCTGACAATATTTCTACTCGGGATGTACTCACGCCCACACCTATGCACATGAACAATTACATAAAAACAAATACAGACATACCCTGACGCATTTAACATACACGTATATCCACTGATACGGATATTTTATGGCGCTGAAATGGTTATGATGAGGCGCCGTTGAGGCATTTTTAGAGCGCTAAAATGGTTTTGATGAGGCGCCATTGAGGCAACTTATAAGGCCCCGGTCGTTGCGCCTTTAATGGCCCTTGTTGACAAAGTGTGACCGGCCGCTAACGGCCCTCGTGTGGCTTCCAGATTAGAGCCCGAATAAAGTTAGGGGAATATTATTGGGGTCCGATCACAGCCCCAACTCAATTTCCGCACGGGGAAAGGTTGCGAGATCGATCTCTCCGATTTCGATGACATTTAACATGCTCGTAGAATGGGTGAAAATAGGCGACACGTATTATTTTATATCTGCGGAACCCGAATTTTAAGGGGTGACGCGCACTCTCGCAAATACGGGTGTTTTTCGTTTTTCGTCGATAACGTTATCATTCTCATCTCCAATGTATAGTACACGGAGAAATAAACATTGTTGCGATTTGAAATTTCATACCTCGTACCGTTGAAACGTTATCGACGAAAAACGAAAAACACCCCAATTTTCGAGCGTCCGTTTCAACCCGTAAAAATCGGGCTCCACGAATATAAGAAAGTACGTGCTGTCTATTTTTACCCATTCTACAAGCATGCCAAATTTCATCGAAATCGGAGAGATGGACCTCGCAACCTTTCCTTGTAGGCGGTGACAATGCATGATTCAACAAAAAAAAATGGACTGCTAAAAGCTAACAGGAAAGAGACCTTGCATTAATGAAAAGTTAGCAGAAATGAACAGAATGAGAAACATTGAATAGAGCTATAAACTACATTAAAAGTGCATGAAAAAATATGAATTGACTCTGAGTGCTCTTGGATCGCACAATCGTTAAAAGGGCCCAAAAGGTAAAATAGGTTAAAAGGTGGTGAGCCAACATTTATGATAGATGCCACCTATCACATTTCTCCTGACAATCAACCAATAATACCACCGGTTTTTTTGCAAGGATTATTCCTCTTTGCAAAAATTTCAGAGCTGTAGTAAAATTAATTGAATACTAAAAAGTAGAAAATAATTGATATGTGAACTTTTTTTTTATACAAGTTTTTATTTGATGTTCTAAAATGTTAGAAAATAATTTTTTTACCACGTCACTTATATGTGATTACAAACCAAAGCTTGGGACGCTCAAAATTTAGACGGATAATCTTCAATTTACATAACTCCTTTAACATATCAACTGTATTGTATTTACTGTAAAACAACCTTAGATCTCTTAAACAAAAATTCTGAAACTGTATATAAACGTGTGATAATAATTTCTCTAGTTACTATTGTGCCAAATTAGACAAGGTTAATGAAAATGAATTCATAACATTTGTTAAACATTTAAAAGGTTGAGCGCCCAAGCTTTTATTTATAGTCACATAGGTGACTTAGTTTAAAAAATTCCTTTCTACTTTTTAGTACATTAAATAAAAGCTTTTTAAAAAAAATGTACATCTAATTTACATTGTCTGAATTCTTTGCTGGCAGATTCCGGCTACGACAATCACTCCAACCTTTTTGGCATCTTCACTAGAGATATACAGCTATGAACTGTAAAATAAGATTTTGGTCAATGATGGTAATAATGAAAAAAATCAATAAAGTAGGATTTTCATTACAAGCTCCACTTTATGATTAGTTACCAATCGCTACTCCACACGTCGGTATAGTCATTCGTTTTCAAAAGGATTTTCGCCTTCATCCATATTTTCCCTAAATTACTTTTGCGCTATTCATGGTTCATCCAGTAATTCATGTATAAAAACACGAATGGATTTATAAGTAGATGATAACCTTGCGTGAGTGGTGGAAAAAACTTCTACCGCGTGTTCACCAATGTCCGTGATGGTCGAAGCTAGCGGAGCGTTTTTCGAGACGAAAGTGAACAAAAACATTTATATTAAAGGCTGAAAGTAAGGACAGTACTCTAAGAGTAATTTGCGAAGAATGGATCAAATATTGCTAGAAGCGCCAATTCACCTACAACATGTATCTATTTGCTGAGCCTTGATATTGTCCGTTCAAATATATTATTTCCGAAAGTGATATTATAATCTTCATTTTTATAAATTACTTCTGACAGTAGGAAAAAAACTTTTGTCCTGCGGGTTACAACCATAAAACTGTCGGCGACTCCATAATGTCATGCAATACGAATACAGTGCGATAATTAACTGAAGTATACTCGCAGTAGGCCAGAAGAATCAATGAAGACGTTCTTGACGAAAACTCACCTGAAGCAGAGAAAAAACAGAAAAAGAAGATTAGCGACGCGCACATACGTGAAAATTCCGCAAAGACGAGCGACATTTATCAATCTAAAAGGGAGTGGTGTATAATTCCACTTGTAGTAGACTGGTGTACATCCCTGCACACGTAAAAGGGATAGTGAATTTCAGCAATCTAATTGCCATGACGTTAAGGGAATTAATTAGAGCTACGTGAACGCCCGGATGGCTGGCCTTATCGTTTATTTAATTTTCGATCTTACGTCCCCGAGACCTTCAAGCCAAGAGACCATGTAAAACGCCCTTGCAAATTTTAAGAATAAAAATCTTCCCTCCGATGACGTATAAAAATTGAGGGGGAATATATTACAAGAGAGAGCAAAGGTACCTTCGACCCTGAATTCTCCAATCAACTTTGATGGGATTGAAAAGAATGATAAATATTTACATATACATATATATATACAGGGTGTCCCAGAACTGAATACGTTCCCTGAAATGGGAGGTTGGGGGTGAAAGTCTGAGTCGCTTTATATAAGCATGTGTGGTTCTCAGATCAATCCGTGAATTATTATTAAATTTTAAAGGCGGGCGGTGAGCCTGCCCACTCGATTGGCGCGTCTAAAGTAGGTGCAGTGCTCCCGCCAGGCACCACTACACGCGCGGATCGTTCACCTACATACGCCGGCTCATCAGGCGCATCTGAATGGCCCGCCTTTAAAAATTAAGAAAATTTCGAGAATTGATCTGAGACCTACACATGCTTATATCAATCGACTCAGAATTTCACCCGCAACCCCCCATTTCAGGGAACGCATTCAGTTCTGGGACACCCTGTAGACACGCACACAGCTATAGGCATGTCTGGATGGGTGTAAAATGAAATTCTTTTGAAATAATTGAAGCCGTTGATTTTTCAATAGTGGCTAAATCATTCGGCACAAGTTGCGCCCATCAATTTAATTTCGCAATTGTTTTCACCGAAAAGTCTTTTACTCGCTCTCTCTTTCGTATTTGCTCGTCAAACGAACACTCCCCTTGCCCTTGCTCTAAATTTGAATTATACGGTTGTTCATAATAGAGTGAACATCTCGACCTCTTCATGACATGAAAAAACAACGGGAATCGTTTGTACGCAAAATCAGACGGAGTATTGGTGAAGTGCGTACGTCATTATTGGAACTTCATGTGATATGTGGATCTAATTTATTGTTTACGAGTTCTATTCGTGGCTACTTCATCGCATTCGCCTTCAGTCGTGTAACGTATAGGTGGCTGTGTATTCAATAATGCGTATATACAGGTCGGAGAATCATAGCGATCATCGAAAGTGCCAGGAACACTTATGGACAAACGGTAACTAGAAAAATCCGTAGCAATCAATTGCAACGATTGTTAATGAATTCCAAATGGCGGCATGGTCATACTCGTGCAATTTTTGATCAGCGTTGAATTGTTTTTATATTCATAATTTTATGAACTTCCAGTCTATTTTAATACTGAACGAAAAATTCGTCGGTGATGTTCATTGTGAGCTGTGAGGTAAATCACTTCATCTGTAGCGATCATACAGTAGCTACACAGTTCTTGTATGATTCCGATTTTCTACATTTGTTTAACGGGTTATGTCTAGCAGTCGAGAGCAGCTAATTTTTGGGATTTTTTAAAGGAAATATTTATGATAAATTGCTACCAAAATTAGGTATCCGAAAAAGTATCATTTTAAGAACACTTGGTAATTGTTTTGTGTGAAAATAATTAATTATAATCGATTCCTTCACCCTCAATAACGTCTTTTGCGGTGAGCAATGCCCTTCTGAACCAAGTTAGCTAATATGAAATAATCAAGAGATTTCGTTAGCATATTAGCTTATCCTATGATTAATCGAAGGAATTTTCGAAATATCAAATTCGAAAAAAATGACGCGTGTCCGATAATCTTGATTGTTAAGAAAACAGTAGGCATTTTTCATTTGTCAAATCGAAAGTATACATCGGAAAAAAAATCCATCGATCAAATGCTATATTTTTATATCTAGAAAATGCCTTTAAAAATTCAGAAAGATCAATTCAGTAGTTTTTGGGATATTTTACTCACCGACTTCGGAAACGTACTTTCGAGAAAAAAGCGTTTAAAGTTTTGAACAACGCTTCGAGCGTTTCGACGAGCGTCGTTATATCAGCATATAAATCTGTCAATTTTGATCCGATAACCTTGAAACTTTCAGGGCACATTCATGTTTTTATTTCATGCATGACTTTGAAGAAAGTGGTTTTTCGACTTTCACAACTGGGCATAACCCTTTAATAAATCAATGTTTTTCTCGTCCTTGATGTATAGCTTCAAACGAAGCCACAAAATCAAATAAACGTAAAATGAAACTTCAAACGAATTACTTTAACCAATAATTAACTCGCGTGAGACCCACGTCCATATACAGGGTGTCCCGTTGCACTGGAGACATCGACATAACTCGAGGACTGCGAAGTAAACCGAAAAAACTTGAAATACGTATCGAATAGACTCCAACGAAAAATGAAATGGCAGGTCACCTCTTTCATTTAGTGGTCGTTTTCAAGGTGATTGCAAGGTGAACTTTTCAAAAATGTATTAATTTAAAGAAAAAAATATGAAATTTGTCCAAACCAGTTTTTTGTTTGGCCGTTATTTCATTAAAAAATTACAAAAGATGTTCAAAATGATAGCCTTCTACGCCTGAACACAAATCAATACGGCGAATAAATAATGAATCAACTAAAAAGAGATCCTCTATGCAACTACTGAGACAGGCATTCTCAATAACAGTGCTTATCGTGTTCCTTATCAAATCCTGAAAACAGTGGCCTACGTCGTTACGTAAACAATGGCTTCGAGGTTGTCTTAAGAAAGGTTCACGAAAAGTTCGAAAAAGGCGCAAAAAAGTAGTCGTAAGTAACCTGTAAAAAAACGTAAAATAAGATGGCACTATACAAAATATGGGTTTCCATTTTTTTAATGACCTCGAAATTATGTTGACAACGTCGACTAAATGAGAAGTTATTTTTTTTTCATCAAGAACATCATGCCATTCTCGACTTAATTCGATGTCTCAAGATAAATGAGGCACCATGTATAGCATAACCACAGTCAAATTAGTGACGAGTACATTCAAGGTAGTTATCGTCCTAAGAGTGACAAGTAATCGATCACTCTGGCAAACGTGTTGGAGAGTTCAAGTCCCGATATAATGCGAATAGGCGCATTGAACAACTTTAAACCACCACATTTGTATCGATCGTCCAATACACACTACTCGAAAAGAAAAAACAAATTTTCTTCTCATTGCTCAATCTATTTGCAAGGTAACCGACAGAAATTGCTCGTGTTTACGAAACCGTTGTTTACACTGTGCTTTTTCTATGCCCAGAGGATCTGGAACGTTTATACACCGTAATGCCTTCTCGTAAAATACTTGCAGGTATTACCCTTCATTGGGATCATAAATATCGCGTTATGAACGCTTACCAAGATACATATCACTGTTTATACGAAGGTCGGCGGTGGCACAAAAATCCCCAGCAGCGATCGCTGATGATCACCTACCCGAACGTTCTTTTTGCCCTCTGACACAGACACACATATATACAAATAACATATAAGTGTCTACAGGGTGTCCCAGAACTGAATGCGTTCCCTGAAATGGCGGATTGGGGCCGAAATTCTGAGTCGATTGATATAAGCATGTGTGGGTCTCAGATCAACCCCTGAATTATTATTAATTTTTAAAGGCGGGCGCACCTGATTGGCCCGCCTTTAAAAATTAATAATAATTCAGGGGTTGATCTGAGACCCACACATGCTTATATCAATCGACTCTGAATTTCTCCCCCAACCCCCCATTTCAGGGAACGCATTCAGTTCTTGGACACCCGGTAGACACTTATATGTTATTTGTATATATGTGTGTCTGTGTTAGAGGGCAAAAAGAACGTTCGGGTAGGTGATCGTCAGCGATCGCTGCTGGGGATTTTTGTGCCACCGCCGACCTGTATACCGACCTGTATGCCGACCGTATATATGCGAGAAGGGCCAGCGAGAGTCTCGGCGAGTAGAAATGACACAGACATTCGTGCGAATGGGTCGACCCTAGATAGTCTAGCGCTCTGAGGTCGTCGGCGCAAGTAGAAAAGTCCGTCAGGTCAGACATCCCGCCATTCAAGCATTCCATCAAATTCAAAAGCTTCCTTGCTCCTTGCCCCTCTCTGTCGCTCCTTCCTCTCTCGCTCTTTCGCTCTTCCACTATCACTATCTCTCCCTCTCTCTCGCTCTGTCTACGTGATTTACCGAGTAAAACGAAACAAGAAACAGCCGGTCCGCCCACAATTCGTTGTCTCCTTCGTCATATCTCCCTCAGAAATGCTCTCCAGTGTGAATGAACGTTCCGCGCAGAATTGAATTCGTACTGATCACTCCATGACAAATTAGTTATTTTACGATCCTCTCAATTAAATTTTATTTAGTATTCTTCAGCACCGATCTCGTATCCCATGTAGGTTTCGCCAATCGAACCGTAACGGCCAATACTTGGACCAATCTTGGCAGGGCGATAATCGATTACCCAATTGTACGCCAATGCTCGGCTGAGTATTGACTAACCAACATTGGTTTGCCGATACGAGGCCAATGTTCGGCCAAATATAGACCCGCTAATCATTGGCTTGTCGATACGAGGCCGATGTTTGGCGAAGTATAGACTGGCCAATCATTGGTTTGCCAATACAAGCCCAATGTTCGGCCAAACATAGACTCGCTAATTATTAGCTTGTCGATACGAGGCCGATGTTTGGTGAAGTATAGACTCGCCAACGTTGGTTCCCCGATACGAGGCCAATGTTCGGCCGAGTAACGCATGATCGAACCGCAATTGGTATATTCACGATTCATTGTTTCGCGTCAAAGGCATTGAGAGACAAGATAAATACTTTTTACTCTTAACAAATATACTACCAAATCAATGCACTCATTGTTGGCCGATTCTCGAACGAGCTCATACGCCATACTCTGCCGATTTTTATGAACCATCCTACACTGACAGAAAAATTCTATTAATATTAACTAACCGCGTCTATTTATTTATTTTTTATTTGAATGAACTAGATTGCAACACATATTAAAGGGTTGTGGGGGTAGAGAGGGTGGAGAGAGAGAGAAATTATATATATATATATAGGTTATGTTTGAAAATTCTATAACATGTCATTCGATAAAACTCTCCAATTATTACAATGATATTAACTAATTGATATAGTTTATGTAATACAAATAATGATGGGAATCCATTTGGTCTCTTATGCCATATCTGCGATTCAGATGTTACAAGCACTCGGTAGCATAGGGGCAGCGTGCTTAGCTATGAGTAGGTAGGTTCAAGGTTCGTGTCCCATATAGGTGAAATATTTTCTTCGAACTAATCGTTTCAAAAGACCAGGTAATGACGAATTACAATACAAAAATAATTAATTTTTTTTGGCAGTGCAGGACCAATTTTGGTGATCTATGTCGGGTCACAATTATCCGCCAAGACGCGGTCGATAATCGGGCCGAGCTCGAGTACCAATGATGGCAATCTTGACGGGGGCTTATTGTTGGCCGATTTTCGAATGAACTCCTACGCGATGCTCGGCCGATTCTCATAAGCCATTCTAGGGCCAATATTGATTGCGAATATCGGGCCGCTCTTATCATCCGAGGCTCGGTCGATGATCGGGCCAAGCTCGAGTGCCAATGTTGGCAAGCTCGGCGCCGAGCATCGGCCAATCGTTGGCCACTACCGATTACCCTACATGGGATACATATGATTTGCATTAATTTCGTATGGTGGCAAGGGAACTCGGGGCAAGACGAATACGCGGGGTAAGATGAATCATAAGCCTAGCTACTAAACAGTGTGTGCGAGCACAGTGCTCCCGTTGAAGTTTGGAGGGGCGGCGGGCAGGTGAATGAGTATGAAAGTATCAAATGTGGCGGAAGCACGCGTCTCGAGTGAGAAAACAATATCGATTTTTTGACAAAACGATCTAATTTTTGGTAAAGTTTGCCATCGTTTCAGTTCATTTGAGTTGCTGATATTGATTAGGTCGTAAATTTTCAAGGTCATTGCGTGATTTTTTGTGAATTCGTTTACCGTCTAATGGGGCAAGATGGATACACGCTATCGCAAAGCCGCAATATTTTACAACGTACCACTATGTACATTAGAAAGGGTGAAATGAAACTAGTAAAGCCTTTGGTTCCTCTTCGACCGGTGTTTCTACCAGGGGAAGAAAGTGAACTTACGGATGATTAAAATGATATGGAAGCAAGATTATTCGGACTAAATACTACAGAACTCAGACAATTGGCTTATCAAATTGCTGGTATTGTTAATGAAACCACTTTTATATGCGAAATATGCCAATAATTCGTGTCCCATCATTCTCCCACCGCTGTTTCATATTGCCCCGCATACGGGGTAAGATGAGGAAAATAAAGATTTAATTGAATAATATATATTGTATGGTAAAAATCAGAGACTGATTTTTTCTGCTTGCAAAGTTAAAAGATTAATCAATGTTGATTAGTTAAAAAGAATAATTAAAGTTGACTGACTCATATATGTATTGTTTTATTTGAACAAGACCTTAGCGTTATCATCTTGCCCCGACTTCCCCTACGTCTACTTTATCGGACACATACACATATTCATGGGTGGAAGTATATCCGCCCGTGTCTATATATCTGATTAAATCTATTGACCGGCCGCGTCGACGGATCTCGCGTATATCAGCGATCTCGGAAGATCCGGCGAGTATGGAGATGAGGAATCGTCGGAATGTACCGAGAGCAAGAGCCGGAAGGGATCGCTGTTATGCGTCAATAGGCGGTACCGTACGTCACGCCCGTTCTTCACATAACTCACGAGCCTGCAGCTGCAGCACAAAACCATTGGAGTCCTATCCGTATGAAGACCCAATGATGGGCAAAGAGAAGCAACGAAAACCAAAAATAAGCAGAAGTAAGCTGAAAATTTGTTTTATTTAATGGTCTTTTTTCTCATCTTTTTATCATTCATTGCTCAATCTAAATGAACAAAAATTATTATGAACAACAATAATTTATACTCCATTTTTGGATCAAATGGTAGTTGAATGATGAAATAGAATTTTATTATTTTCAGTCTTGTTCGTCAATGAAGTTTGATCGGGCTTAGAAAGTTTTCTATGTGAGGGAAGTCTACGCTGTGAAGACTCCTGGGGTTTGTACTTCGAGATTCTTCGGAACAAATAGGTGGTAATGGAGAGAAGTGCAAATACTCCTTCTTTAGGATTATGTAATCAAATAAGGAACCCTTATAACTTCGTCATGTCTGTCCTCCCGTCTGGCACAACCTCAGCCTTCCACATATTTGAAACAATATGCATACAGTTTTGCCAGTTGATGCTTCAGATGGGAATCTCACATAATATGTAGCAGAATCTCGGCAAAATATGTTTTGAGGATTTTTCATCTATATGTAAAACAGAGACGGATTGTTTTTTTTAGTACCCCATCGAGTGCAGGCTCTTTGAACAGGTTTTTAAAAATGAAATTGAGGTTCCATTTACCTTTTTTCGTTTTCATACCCCGCCTGTGAAATATGAAGGTTTATGCAACGTGCAATCCTAAACGCCGCCATTTTTTAACTATTGAACTGCACATATAATTAACAAGGAACATCACTCAAGTGTCCGCTTTCGATTTTGTTGAAACTCATGTATGTGATAAAGCACTGAAAAAAATGACACGTATTTTTTTTATCGGCGAAAAACCGGTTTTAAGGGGGTAAACCACCCCTCGAAGAAATGCATGTCGAGGGGAGATTTTGCATTTGTACCCATAGGCAGTCCACCGATCTGAATGAAACGAAAACCAAAATATTTATAATGTAAAGCGACCAAATATTCACTGTAGAAATATTGAAAAAAAAAATTAAGGGGTAACGCGCTTTTTTTAAGGGGTTGACTACCCCCTTAAAACCGTTTTACCGCCAATAAAAAATACGTGTACAATTGTTTTCTATGCTCTATCATATTCACGAATTTAAACAAAATTGAATTTCTTCAAGTCCCGTCAATCAAATATCAAACATGAAAAAAATATTCTCCCCCTCGTCTGTACCATTAGGATATTTTGATTGCGGATTTTTGAATGAAATCAAAATTAGTATGCAATCAACACAACAGTACAATCGACGGTTGAAGCCAGTACAACCTGGAAAGCGGCGGAAAAAAGTAGTTGAGCCTGTAGTTGAGTTGAAAATAAATGCGCAGTCGAGGGACGACGCATAATTGATTTGAAGTTTATGTTGAAACACATACACTGCAGTTTCTGTAAAGCATGATTCAAAACATTTAAATACTCTTTATGAAATCGCGGTAAGAAATTTATCGCAAGAAAGCAATAGTTTGTGCGATTCAAATTTTGGCGCTTATTCAAAATGGCCGACTTGACAGCAGCGTTGCCACGTGTCGTAGGGCGCTTTATCGTTTTACGCGAATGAGCTGAAATTTCCTGTTTTATTTCACGAATACGTCGATAATGAGACAGACAAAACGCTGTACTCTTCGTTGAAATTATTCATAAAAATCTTAAGAATTTTTTCCGCCTATTTCCATTAAATTCTTACTATTTTTATTATGTTGCGACAGTCGTATTAGAGTTCTTGTGAAGCTTTTGCTATGTCGCCCGTGTATAAGAGCCGAACTTTAATAATTCATTGCTCAACAATCACGCAAAGTACTTGAAATTTACACGGAGTCGTAACACCTGAGCTCATAACACGGAGTCGTAACACCTGAGCAACCCCCTTAAACTCAGTGGACAAATCTATGGGCATCCAGATAAATCGTCTGCCAGCTGGCACTTCGAAGTTTGGCGCCAGCTTATATAGACCACGCTTGGACTTTCCAGACATCCCCAGACTTCCCAGCACTTTTTTCGACGTAATTCCGAGTCTAACGCGTGTAAAAATGCGTCGCTTATTAGCGGATCAGTCGAGCGATAAGCGATTTAAAACTAGTAGGTGAAAACCTTTGACCGAGACCTTTTTGCAGTTGGATTCACAAGCAAGAAAAGAGATGGATGGCCCACGGCAGATTCCCTCTACAAACCTCCACAACTCCGAAAACGGCGGAACTGTAGTCGCTGGCTGCCAGCCAAATTTTATGAAATATCTCCTAATGAAATCTCGTATAGATCTTAAAAGTGGAGGCTACTCGAATTCGCGAAGGAAGGGATATAAAATTTGAATTATGGAGGTTTCGGTCTATCGAAGTTTTCGCACAAGAGAGGTCGACCAGCCGACTTATGGAGGCATTGTATGTGGATTTACCTTCTTCGATTTATAGAGGACCACCGAAATAAAAACTCGACTTATCGGGGCCGTTCAAAATGATTTATTTATCATCACACATACAAGTATCTACTTATCAAATCAGTACATACGTCACAGAAAAGACAACAAACCGAATTACCACGTGCGTAAATAAACTTTTTTTACGCTGTGTGTCACAGGTTGACATCCGTTTCGCCATCAGGTTTTTATTACTCCGCGTCATGGAGGTCACTTAAACATAAGTTCGCCTTACAGGGTTTCTATAAACGATGCTAATATTTCTAATTACAGCGATTTCGGGTAGGGGTGGAGCACCATATATCAGATAGTTGCTTAATATCGAATAGTGGACTATCTCGAGTTTTCCTATAGCGACGTCTGTTTTTGATTTTATAAACTAATAACTTGTCGTAAGATGTCGACACTGCAAAACTTTTGGTTACCTAGCAACAAAAATGGCTAGGCCTCTCAAACATTCAAATTTTTATTAAAAAATCGCTTTTTTCATTCACTTCTCACCCGCGAATTTCACGCTTTATAATTTTGAAATTAAGCTTACGAAACCTCTTGCTGGCCAATTAATATTTAGTGATCGCTCAAGAGCTGCGAAATTTCCAATTGCCGCGATTTTTTTCTCTTCTCACTCATAAAGTTAACACTTTGTAAAGTTTTCAAAACATTTTATCCTTTTTTTCTTTAGAAACGGATTTTTTTAATTTACCTCACACTTCTAACCCCATAAAATGGGGTTCCTATAATTTAGTTTACGGACAAGAGCTTTCAAGAATTATTTTATCAGAACAAAGATTGTAATTCTTGGGTTAGTAGTGTGAGCTAAATTCAAAAAATCCGTTTATATAGGAAAACAATTAATTGTTTTAAACATTTTACAAAGCGTAAAACTTGTGAGTGAGATGAGTAAAAAAAAATTGGCGAAAATTGGAAATTTCGAAGCTCTTGAGCGACCATGAAATATTCATTGACTGGCTAGAGCTTTCGCGAGGTTACTTTTATAATTATAAAGCGTTAAATTTATAGGTGAGAAGTGAACGAAAACAAATCTACCTTTTAATGAAAATTTAAATTTTCGGAAGGCTTGAGCAACCTCTAAATATTTTTTAACCGATCGCAGATTCCTCGACAATTTTTTTTTCTTTAAAGAAGACGATTGAATGGTGAGAAGAAGGAAAAGAAATAGAGATCAAATTTTTTCCACCCTAGTTCCTACCTAACCAACGATTAACTTATAAAGACTCATTGTTTGATAATAACGATAAAGTTAATAGAATCAACGTTTTGTTTTATTTTATGTAAAAATAGTCCCCTAATATCAGTCAGAAGAAAATGGAGTTTGGGCCCTTATATCGGATATCGGATTATATACAAGCTTTTTGATAACCATGATATCTGTCGTTTTTTTGTAAAACATATTAGAACTCAAAATATTCAAATGTAATGTGCAAAATACTTGTGAGCGTCTTGTTGTATATGACATGTGGATAATAAAATCGTACAATTCGAACGTCTTAGTAATTATCTACTTTTTTGTTCAATTTCAAACATAAGTATCCGATATATGGTGCATCTCCCCTACTGTAAGAAAGAGGAACGAGCAAAAATCTTGTTTGATAAAGATTTTAGATTTATAGAATTTGTTAATACCGAGGTTCTACTGTGCCTGTGTGCATTGTTCGTTTGCACCACCTCGGGTGAATTTGGGGTCTCAGTCGAATTTATTACGGTGTATTATTTATACGAATTAAATACTTATTTCACATGTCACTGACCACTTGTACTGCGAACCATTACATTTTTGAGTACTGTGGATCATTAACATTTAAAGTGTAGGGGAACAAAACATCCCTGCAATTAGTTGTGGGCAATTGCCATCTCGACTGCTCTCGTGGGTGCATTTAGAGCCTGAGCTCTAAGGAATTAATGTTTTGTAAGCTCTGATAGCTTTTGAGGACACTGAGGAATTATATCACGACCACTTTCGCGACGGTCAGTTTCGAATACATATGATAAAGAGCAGTCTCAATATCGTAAACTGAATTGTAACTTGGTTGCCCAATATCAATTATATGTAAAATCTCGACAGCGTCACCCCAATACTCCCAATTTTTTGGGCTCTAAGTTTATGCAGACCCTCATGGAGGCTTTGATCAACATACAGTAAAGTGATTTGTGCAGTTTTTCTATGGCGTTTTCATAAAGTCAACGTACTGATAACTTGGTTGCCCATCTTACCTGGATTTATTTATGTAACTGAACCAAAATAATATAAATAAAAATTAGAATTCAATGTTAGTACCCAGAACTTCTTGATTTTGTACCTCGATTTATTTCAATGTTGGTTGGTGTTTTTTCCTATGTAAGTCTCCCCTCCAAGACAGAACAGTATTTTCCTGCCGACATATTTTTACAAACTTTCAAAGTTCACGGGAATTTTCCAAACAATCGAAAAAGCACACATTTCCAAGTAAATTACCGAACGTATTGGTACGAGTTTTGAGCATTGAAAATGTTTTAAAAACTGTACATTTTTGTCGAGGTACGCTGGGTATAGAGGTTTGAGTTAACTGGACGCCACACGAAACTAACGGTGCCCCCACTCCACTGCCACTGTGTTACAGTAGAGTGAGGGAGCTGAGAGAGGCTGAATGGTTGAAAAATGCCTTCGCCCCACCCAAATCTAATCTTTTTATTAATTTCAAAATTATATTACAACTATATTTAAAATATTATATAACAATTATTATACAAACAAACCCAAACAAACCCAAAACAAATCCCAACAAACACAAACCCAATTATATACTTCGATATATCAATATTCTTCGAAAATTAATTAAAAAAAACAACTCATATTATTTACATATACCTCTTTTTTACTACCTGAAGAGTCTGATTAAATTTTCAATGCCATGAAATAGTTGCTCTTTGTGTAATATTCGTATATTTTTTGTTAATGTTCCTCATATTCCTTCGTCCCCGCTTGCGGTCTTTCACGGGCCAGGATTTTCAGTACTTTAAGCATCGGATTATCGAATGTAATAACAGTGTACATTGAAGACTTTCGTTTAACAAAACTGCGGTTTGAGTGAGCCCGGAGATAGGATTGATATCGTCACCTCGATCTTGCCAGGTATCCGGGACACGCTGCGCAATATTCTGTTTCGGTGTTCTTCTCTTTCGTACATTATGCACGCGTTAACGGCCTTAATCGAGGCCGTGTAAAGGATAATGATACCTTGTATTCGGTGTTTCGGCAATTTCTTTTATATTGCATACGCTTACGTACCTATATATTTGCCCGTTATCGCGATCGCACGCCTTTATCTCACAGAGATAAAGTTACGTACAATAAATATGTGCACATTATTAAAAGCTTAGCGAATAATGGATTACCCCGGTAATAAATGAACCACGAGATCAATGATGTACATATTAGGAAGCAAGGGAGAGAGTGAGAGAGGAAATTGAGCGGGGTTAGATAATATATCGTCAAATATATACTGTGGCGAAATAATAATCAACATCAACCTCGCACGACTCTATCACCGAGGTATTTGCTGTAATCCCTATTGAAATATACATGGAAAATGTATAATATATAAATAAATATGTGTGTGTGTGTGTGTGGGCTCTTGTCCGTAAACAAAATTGTAGGTCGTTTTATTCGTAAAACTGAAATAATGCGTCCCACAGTTGGTCTCGTTAGTCAAACTTGGGCCAATCGTAGTTGTACTCTGTGACGAGCGACGCTATAATACAATAATACATAATAATACATAATAACATATATCGTCTAATTGGTGTTGGTTACAAATTATTATAATAAATTATTCAGAAAATGTAACACTTCGCTGTTTATTTTGTTTTTATGCTACAAGGAATTATAGTGCATGCGAGATTTATTTTTTGGCAAAAATGGTAAATTTCGAAAACCTTAAGCGACCATCAAATATTCGTTGGCCGGCTAATGCTTTCGCGAGATTAATTTAAAAATTTTAAGCATGAAATTCATGGGTGAGAAGTGGACGATGAAAAAATTGATTTTTTAATGAAAATTTGAATTTTTGAGAGGCTTGAGCGACCTCTAAATATTTTTTGACCGCTCGCAGCTTCGGCGATAATTTTTTTTCTTTCTTCGAAGAAGATATGAGATTGGATGGGGAGCAAAAGGAAAAAAAATAGAGCTCAAATTTGTGCTACCCTAGTTTATGGGTACATCGTAGCAGGAAAATGAAATATCTCCCTGTTTTTAACACTCGCCACGACTCCTCGACAGTTACCACGAACATTTCGTTTCGCTAGTCCAAGAATATCAATCCGAAAATCTCATTGTTCGTGTCATACCGTAAAATGGTTTTTGAACAGGTTTTGGACGTTTTTTATAGGTAACTATTTTTAACATCCTCGATTCCTACTTTTTTTGCTCCAATAAAACAATGTGTCCTTTTGCTATCAAATGTATAAGAAAATCAAGCACCCCCCCCCCCCCCCCCCACAAATTACATATATATTCTAAATTGTATTTTGCGTCTCTTCCGATAGATCAAGTTGTAGTTTCCCCCTATCATGCCCGAATTACCACACGCTTTAAAGCCATCCAGAGATTCTTTTGTTCTCCACGTATGGCATCTCGGTGTTCATTCTTCTTTCGTGTGTCGAAAGAGCCCCACGCATTAGAAATCGATCTACGAGATGAGCGATTACGACGAATACTCAAGAAAAGGAAAAGGAAAAAATCATCTGGAAAAGAGGATTGCTAAATTAGAACATCAACTCGCAAGCGGAAGTCATCGGAATAAGCACAAAAGTAAGTATCACGGCGATCGAGAGGATGTGATGTGTGCATCAAGATGGCGGAGAATCGTGACAAATATCCTTCGTCACAAGCCATCCCTGTAGGCTCTAACCTACAGGGAAAGGGGTTATTACCCTGCAATAATACGAACTTATGGTTGTTCGTTCGCTTCAATTGGCTCTAACCATTAAAGCGAGTACGTTAGACGTACTTCCGAAACTGCGACACCAACACGATTATTGTCTTGGTTATTAGGACGCCGCCACAACTCCGTCTCATCTGAGGACGAACCTCGTCATACTAGACGACGTCGCAATTCGGAAAAAAGCTCGGAAAATCGATCGAACGATTTCAATCGTTTGAATTCTCGGTAAACGATGGTTATAACGATTGGCCTCAAAAGTCACCGCGTCTTATCAACGACACTTCGACAAATGAAGATCAACCTGATGTTATACATCGGGAGACCGCAACTATCGCACGGTCCACTCACCCCACAGAACCAAACATTATCAATTCTCCGATCACTGAAGATTTGTTAATCTTGGAACCCACCCTTCCGAAGTCCGAACCTACCATTGATCCACACATCCTCGAAGTTATGGGTAAACGCATTTTAGAGGATCGCGTACTAGACGAGCCAATCTCTACCGAGATGTTAGTTCGTTGGGAAGAAATTCTTAAAAAAGGACTCCCCTCAGAAGAGAAGGCTAAAATCATTAAGAAATAACCCGCCACCTAAAAACGCAACATGCATCGACCCACCCTCCGTCAATCCAGAGGTTGTAGCCGTTTTATCAGAAACAATTCTAAAAAGAGACGAGAGAATCATTTTAAAACAATCAAATATCGCAGCCTGTCTAACAGCCATAGGGATAATGTTTCGGAATGTCCTCGTCAATAAACACGAAAGACTCGGGTTATTGGAAAGCCTGAGTGACGTTGGGAGACTCCTTACGGACGTTCAGCATGATGAATCTGCGATCCGAAAAAACCTGATTTTATCGAGTTTAACCCGTCCTTTAAGGATGTCTTGATCACATCAACACCAGATGTCTTTCTATTCGGAAAAGATCTCGAGGAAAAAGTGAAGGCAGCAAAAGCCTTAACTAACGCATCTCGAGATCTGAAAACACCACGAACTACGATCTCATCGAAGATATCAAAAAACGCCAAAACCCCGCCTCGTCGACCCGCGGGGAAATATTACCAAAGATCGACGGGACCGGGCGGGACGAAATACCCACAGGTATCGAAGAATCTGAACACGGTTTCCAGACAAAGAGACTATCGTCAACGGGACAGCTTCACCCAGAAAATAGACAGACGCTCGAATCGGAAACGTTAGCAACGGTGAGTAAAATAAGCGGTCGACTTCGCCTTTTTACACAAGAATGGGAATCAATTACGTCGGATACACGAATCCTTGCCTGGGTTAAAGGGTATGAAATTCCCTTTTTTAAAAAGCCTCATCAATCGACAATCCCAGTAGATCGACCGTTTTCAGGAAACGAAGCTGCGACGATTAAACAACTAGTAGGGGGGTTACTTAAAAAAGGCGCCATTGAAGCGTGTCAGCCTAACCCCGATCAATTTGTGTCGGATATTTTCACGGTTCCAAAAGCTGACGGGACCCATCGATTGGTACTTAACCTTAAAAAATTGAACGAGTTTATAAGAACCGAACACTTTAAATTAGAAGACCGAAGAACAGCTATAAATCTGATAAGAGAATTTTATTTTTTGGCTACGATTGATCTCAAAGACGCCTATTATGCTATCCCTATAGCAAAAATGGACAGAAAAATGTTAAGGTTTCAATTTAATGGGACACTGTTTCAATTCACTTGCCTACCTTTCGGTTTATCGACTGTACCCTATGTTTTCACGAAAGTTTTGAAACCAATAATTGCGCATTTAAGAGAGAGAGGATTTATCTTGTCGGTCATTTATCTTGATGATTTATTACTCATAGGGCGATCCTTTGAGTTGTGCCGGGAAATAATCCGAGAATCAATCTCAATCATCCAAAGGTTGGGCTTCATAGTTAATTTCAAAAAATCCCAAACTACACCCTCGATGAGATGCAAATACTTAGGTTTTTGGTTTGATACAAAAAATATGCTTCTAGAATTGCCTCAAGACAAAAAAGAAAAAGTAGAACGGATGGTCCATGAATTTCAGACAACAAACAAATGTAAAATTAGAGATTTTGCCAAAGTCATTGGTACATTAGTCGCGTGCTGCCCTGCGGTTCCTTACGGTTTTGCTCACACAAAATTTTTTGAAAGAGCTCGCTACTTAGCTCTACAACAAAGCAACGGATGTTTCGATATGGAAATGAGAATAAACCCAGAAATAAGAAAAGACTTTTATTGGTGGGAGAGCGCGATTCAAAAAGCTAAAACTTCAATACGACCGCCAAGGTTTTGTTTGGAAATTCGGAGTGATGCGTCAATGTCTGGATGGGGAGCAGTGTGTGGAAACAAAAGGACCTTCGGTTTTTGGAGCTGTCGCGAACGGGAATCACATATTAATATTTTGGAATTAATGGCCGCATTTTTTGGTTTGAAATGCTTTGCAAACAACCTTCAAAAATGTGATATCCTATTGAGACTGGATAACACAACGGCTATTGCTTATATTAACCGGATGGGTGGAACACGGATCAAGAATTTATGCGAGCTAGCAAGGTCAATATGGGAATGGTGCGAATGAAAGCAATTAAATCTAGTTGCATCATTCATCAGCACAAAAGAGAATATTGAGGCAGACTTTGAATCTAGACGAGTAGAAAAAGAGACCGAATACAGTCACGCCGATTCGGCTTTTGATAAAATTGTTAATACGCTAGGAAGACCCGACATCGACCTTTTTGCGTCTCGCATTAATACCAAATGCTCCAATTACGTCTCCTGGTACCGCGATCCAGATTCTATGGCGGTTGATGCTTTTACAATAGTATGGTCAAACTTCACTCTTGGGTATGCGTTTCCACCTTATGCAATAATTCCGCGAGTCCTAAGAAAAATTGAAGATGAAGAGGCAACGGTGATTGTTGTTGTACCAAGGTGGCCGACACAACCGTGGTATCCACTATTTCGGACCTTATTGGACCAACCACCGATAGTGTTTCGCCCAGATAAAAACCTGCTCTTATTCTCGGACAGGCAACCTCACCCACTTTGGCGAGACCTTACCCTGGAGGTAGGGATATTATCAGGGAGGCATTCCGACTCAAAAATATTCCCGAAGAATCGCTGGAACTCATGACAGCTTCGCTACGTCCAACGTCGATAAAACAATATAATAGTGCCTTGAAGAAATGGTGGAATTTTTGCATGAAGCTCGGAATCAGCTTATATAGACCTTCGATACAAGAGATCATCTCGCTATTCACCCAGGAGTTCGACAAAGGAGCTTCTTATGGATCCCTTAACACCTTAAGATCAGCGATCTCATTAGTCGTCGGCCAGCACGTGGGCCAAGACTCAAACATCAAACGCCTTTTCAAGGGAATTTTCGAGCTTCGTCCATCGAAACCAAGATACGATGAAACTTGGGATCCGAAGACAGTGCTAGATTATTTAAACTCTTTAGGAAAAAATGATCAACTATCCTTATCCACCTTGGCTGCAAAACTCGTCACGCTTTTAGCTCTCACTACTACCCAACGGATTCAGACGCTATCACTGATAAAGTTGCAATTTATTGAAAGACGACTAGAAGGAATACAAATCAAAATACCAGACACAATCAAAACATCTGGACGAAATAGAACGCAACCACTTTTAATATTACCGACATATCTAGAAAACGAAGAGATTTGTGTAGTAAAGACCCTTGAAGTATATATAGAAAGAACAAAAATAATACGGGAACAGGAGGAGTCCCTATTTATCGCAGTACAAAGACCTTACCGTAAGGTATCCTCCCAAGCGTTAGCAAGATGGATAAAACAGATTCTCACAGACAGCGGTATCGATACAAAAATTTTCTCGGCCCATAGTACCCGCCACGCATCATCATCGGCCGCAAAGAAAAAAGGCGTTGGAATTGATAGTATTAGAAAAGCAGCAGGGTGGACAATAATTCAAAAACATTTGCACGTTTCTATGATCGTCCAATCGTTTCAGAGACGACTACACTCGCAAAAGCTATTATGAGAAGTTAAAAAAAAAAAAACACCTTTCCCGTTTCACTGTTGAAAGTTGAACCCTCGTTCTCTCTTATATAAACGAGAGACTGTGTTTTATGTTTATGAGAATGACAGAAATGCATACATTAATGAGTTCTATAACTGAGTTATAGTTGCCGTTTGTATCTTTAAACATCTACAACTTGATCTATCGGAAGAGACGCAAAATACAATTATACGATTAAACGAACTTACCTGGAAGTGAAGTTCGATCGTAATTGTATGAAGCGTCTCTTCCGATAGATCACAACCCTCCCAAAGTTTTTTCAGCTAACAAACAAAATCCATATCGTTGTAACGATATTTCCCTTTACTACGGCAACACTTTCAAAGAATGAACACCGAGATGCCATCCGTGGAGAACAAAAGAATCTCTGGATGGCTTTAAAGCGTGTGGTAATTCGGGCATGATAGGGGGAAACTACAACTTGATCTATCGGAAGAGACGCTTCATACAATTACGATCGAACTTCACTTCCAGGTAAGTTCGTTTAATCGTATAATTTCAAAGGAACCTCGAGTGTGGGGTTTCTTTGACAAGGCATTGAAATGCAACTTATGACAAAGATTAAGGGTTACGTTGACATCATTTTGATAAAATAAATTAATATTTTTTTTGCATTATACATGAAATTAAATGGAAAACAGTGGTTTTTTACAATCAAATTGTAATCTTTATTAAGGCGGGATATACATTTACAATTATCAAAAAATCGATTTTTTTTCTTCTTTAAACGATAGAACTATATATGTAGATTATTTTCCTAAAGTTTCAAAGCGAAATTCCAAAAACTTCAAAAGTTACAGCCCGTCAAAGCCCCACCGCTCGGATTCGGAGCGGGCGTGAACTTCAAACGCGTTTTTCTCAAAACTGCATTATCGAAATTGCCGTGCAGGATTACTCAAAAACTATTAAGCCGATTGAGTCGAAACTTGGTAGAAATATTGGTACCTTATGCTTGACGAGAATTGTTTTTGAAAAATTGAAAAAAAAACTACTTTTTTAATCCACATTTTACAGAAATGTTGCGTGAAATGTTGATTTTTTCTGGTAAATGCGTGCCATTTTCTTAAATTTTCATTTTCTTCATTTTAATTACTGTCACATAGAAACTATACATGTTCTAACTCAAAAAATGTTTGAATTTTTTTGCAAATCAAAGTCTACGGGACTGCACGCCGACTCGCAACTCCCGCGGTGACCTTGCTGCAACACTCTGCAACAGCTCCGTCATTTTGATGATGAATTAATTTAAAAAAATTGTTTTGTATACTTAAATATACTATTGAAGTATACCTAAAGTTTGATAAGTTTGATAAATAGTATAATTATTTCTTAGTTTAAAAAATCCCTCAATATTGCTTATTTTTTCTATTCTAAATGTATATCCCGCCTCAAGGAAACATTTTACATAATAATATCAAGTACCTAGGGTACTATTATAGGCACTTAATCAGTCTAATAATTATCATTGAGATCAAAATCAACTTGAGTTACCATCATCTTTAGCAACATTATAATAAACTTGAACAACAAATTTGAGAAAAAAATAGAAAAAAGTTTAATAGTACGCATATTTAAACTGTATTTTGGCGTTCTGTTAAAGTAGCCCCGAAAACAAACTACCCTTACTGTCAATTTAACCCCGTTTTGTGGTATCTGTTAATTCGCTATTTATTAATATTGTAAGATTGTCGATTATTGCTGAGTCGAAGCTGTCGAATGAGAAAGGGGACGATCTACTGCGCTAGAGACGTTGCCATTAAAACTGTCATATGCCTAATGAATAATATATATTTATACGTAATGTGTAATGTATATGCAACATACATAAATTATTTATATGTTCGAACAAATTACCTCTGGAGATAGGAGAGGATAAGTCGACCCCTGAGAACACTCGTCGCAATTTCGTAAATTTTATAACAAAATCAGTCTGACTGTAATTTCAGTAAAGCTCGTCTGACAAACTGTGAAATTGTGTTTGGATCCCCTCGTTTGTTGGCAATAATCGGATTGTGGTATTTTATGGTCGTGATGTTTTGTTGTGGTGATATTTTGTCCGCCATATTTTGTCGGGTGACATTATGACATGCTACCATAAATATATATATAGTGATATAAAAAAGTAAATATGAAAAATCTGCCGCATCTCTAGATACATTTTCTACCGATAAACGCGCCGAACGCTTGCAGCGCTGCCACATCGCCGGCTCTATCCTGCCCCAGTCGCCTTGTCGCGCTAGCGTCGCTAGACGTTGCTTACTTTAAGGAGTAAGGCTACAGTAGAATTTCGAAGAAATCGATTTTTTTTCTCGCTAAAACGGTACTTTATCATCATAAGAATAAGTTACTATTAGATTTATAGCAAGAATTTTTTTTTCACCGACTTTGAGCGTATAACGTAAGCCCACCTCTGGCACGGTCATAGAGTACCTAAAACTTTAAACGCGTTTTTCTCGAAACAGCTTTTTTCCACTGGCGTGACAAACAACTTTAACAATTTTCACTCGATTTACTTTAAATTTGAAAGTTATGTTATTAATTGCATTTCGCAGAGAAGTACGTACGGAATTTCTGATTAATCGAAAACTTTTCATTTTATGAGCAGTTTTATACGAAATGTTCCACTGAAAATTCATTCAAATACCTGCCTATAACCCAATTCAAACACCTATAACTTTTGAATAAAACAATATTTTTTAAATTCCGTACGTACTTCTCTAGGTATTATAATGTAGATTGACGAAAATTTTTGTTTTTTGTTCTAGGTAAAAAAATGTGGATGCTAAATGTCATGCCGCGGAGCGCCTAAAAAAAAGATAACAAAGGAAAATATTAGTAATCATCCATGTAGTACATAAAAAAAATTCGAACAGCTCGATATTTATACTAAATAGATGTGTAATCAATTTTATGAGTGAATCACTTTTTCCTACGAAAAGAAATGGTTAAATTCGTACATGATTTTATACCCGTTACTGTGGCCTAACCCCTTAAATCGCTATATCCCTGCAACTAAACGGTCAAAATTCATGATTTTTTTTTACCCACGTCGTCATATGCTTCTCTGTAATTGAGATTTTTTTAAGAAAAATCTGTAGAAAAGTTTCGACGTTATTACATGAAAAGTGAAATTTTGCACCGTTCCCCATAAGGAGACGTGTAAAGCCGTGCAATCTTTGATTGCCAATGTCTTGAATACCGAACGGTTAATCCTTTTGAAATTTTGCAGGTAATCACTCAATAGTGTCTTGAATATGTCCTCAAAATCAATTAAAAAAATCTATAGAAAAACGCCTTGGCGAGATCACTACCTAATGACGTGAGCCTTTTTAGACCACTTTTTGAGCCCCCCTCCCCATGATGATATGTGGTCAGGTTCTAGGATCCCTGCTCCCCGCCCCCGCCCCTAACATCACGTGTATTTTTTGTTAAGAAATGCCAGACAGAAGCGATAGTAAGTATATTGAGAAGTATAACAGAAGTAAAATATATTGTCAGTATATTTGAATAGCATTGTCCGCGCAGTTACAAAAAAAAATACACGTGATATGTCACAACACCCCCCCCCCCCCAGCGTGATCAATCGTAATGTTATCGATCCCCCCCCAACATCATCAATCATAATGTTATCGAATCCCCCCCCCCCCATTTGAGCCTCACGTGATTAATGAACGACCTTTTTATTGATTAATGAATGACCTTATAGGAGCCTATCAATTCTTCTTCCAATCTAGCAAGTCTTTTCCGTCGGTCCTCCAACCAAACAGACCTTGTGATGTATCATTGTTCACCGTACTGGTTGAATTTATTTATTTATAGCGTCTGAACAGATTGATTTGAATATTGCAATCAAAGCGGAGTCAGCCGATGGACCACGACCGTGGCAGGTGAGGCGACTCTTCGACGTTGCATAGTACGTGATTTGTTCTGTATTCGAAAATACTGTGTCAAATTATTTTCATTCAATGAGTAGAAGATGCAAGCACAATGGAAAAAGTGCAGCCTTGTGCAGAACCACACGCTTTATAAATAAAACAAATGCGCTTCGAGACAAAAGCACTCGAAAGAAGAGAAAATCAATTTTCAACTTTGCGTCCTTAATCTCGGATTTAACGGATTTAACTACATCTATTATCTACTTTGCACTACTATCTACTGTACAACTATATCTACTTTGCGTCCTTAATCTCGGATTTAACCGATTTAACTACATCTACCTAGACGGCTAAAAAAGTTGAATTGTCCAAAAATATTTTTATTCGATAGTATCACCCTTTAGCCATATTTCCTGAAAATCGCAAAGAAATATTCCTGAAATTGAATGAGCTACAGTTTCTCACAGTCGGCCGGGCGAGCGGTAGCAGCACCATACTTCAAGCTTAAGGGGTAAGGCCACTGTAGAAATTTCAAAAAATCGATAACGTCCTGCTTGAGCTGGACGTTAATTTGGAAGGCCAATTGTATGGCGCAGGCATTGCTGACTGAAGGTATATAAAATTTATCAATGATTTTTCCGTATCGAAAACTTTAAACGTGTTTTTCTCGAAACTACATTTTTCACGTCGGCCGGACTCATAACTCGAACAAATCTTGACCGATTGACTTGAAATTCCAACTGTATATTGACAATTACATTCTGCAAAGAAGTACGTAGGATTTTCTCGATATATTACATAGTTTTTTTTTATAAACAATTTTTGGATGAAGTTTTCTTGAGAATTTTGAACGTTTATGTAAAAAAACGCGGTGTTTTTAAAAACATCGATATATCAAAAAAGTCCGACGTAGTTCTGTAGCTATTTACATGTATAATCGAAAAAGAAAATTTCATTCACTGTAAATTAAAAATGGCAGGTGCCGTTAGTCCGGCCGTGCGTTTATGAAAAAAAGCCATCGTCCAAGAAAAGCTGTGCAGCCGCCATGTTGTTTTATATTACTTTGAAAAAATAGTTTATACAGTTTATAATATGTACAATAAAATACCTTTTTCAGAATTTTGATTTATCCCATTGTCCCGCTAAAAAAAATTCCCAAAATATACTAATTTTTTGCTCGCTACAGTGGCCTTACCCCTTAATTTGTTTTTCTCCAAACACTGTTTTTAATGTTGGTGTACATGATATCTCGAGAATCACTTGATGGATTGTTTCCAAATTTGCAGGGATACGATGAGAAATATTTAAAAACCGTTGACGATGTCACTTTTTTTTTTTAAATCGATCTTCAATTTTTGTCAGCTATGTAAAAACGACAACTGTTTTCATAGATTTTGTATGCTCGAGTATCAACACGTCACCACGTCGTTAAGAAAAAAAGATTTCAAAAATAGACGATTGTGAGCAACTCGTATTTATTGTTAACTGGAATAACCCATTTGGTTTTCAGATTTCAGATGGACCGTTTACGCTGGAAAATGTCCACCGCCAACCGTCGTGAAAAAATGTTATCATCTTCCGGCGGCCATGTTTTTTTGTTTTTCTGTATTTTTTGGTGATTTTTTGGTGATTTTTTTAATGGCTTTTTTTACCCATTGTATGTTCCTTTGGGTTGAAGAAAAATGGGTTTCTTTTCCACCAACCGTTGTCCAGAAAAAAAAATCCGGAATTTGGGCATTTTTTTAGGCCTCTAGGTAGATGAAGCCCGTTAAATATATATTTTCACAGATTTTCATAATTACACACAATTCACTCATTTTCTTTCGAAAGAGAAAGCACGTTCATTTGCTCTTTTTCTCGTGCGACGATTAAATTAACAGATGCAAAGTTCGATGCGCATAGAATAACGAAGGAAGGAAATGACAATGAGACTTAGTAATTTCGTGTCGCGCGAGACTGATGAATAAATTTTAATGGATTTGCTATCGACCGCATCGAGGTCATTTGCACGCGGTTTACCTTTTTCTCGCGTCCTATCATCCTCTCCCTTTTCCGTTCTCGTGCACATATACAGAAGTGCATGCACTCTTGCACCCACGTCACTGGCAGTATGGCCATTGTGACGTCAGAATCCTTTGTTATGACGGTACACAAAGTGTGACGCGCGTACCAATGAAATCCGCAATTTGCATTCGATCGATTTTGAGGTGGTAAGTGCCACAGGATTCCTCGTTGCGGAGCGACGATTAAACGGGCGACCGCGTGTACATTGTAATCCTTATATCGCGTTTCGATCCTTTTTGAAGTCGTTAACTATATCGTCCGAGGATTATGATGTCAACTGAAAATGGATCCAACTAAATAACTGACACGTTGTCATTTTTGCGATAACGAAAAACCTGTATTTGTTTTTGAAAAAGCGTTTCGTGTAATTTGTTGAAAAAATAAACTGCATATGAAATAAAATCCAAATATCTTCCTAATGTCTTTTGCAAATATATAGTTGCGTAATAAATAGTGGCTAATGTTACCGTTAGCCTAGAGGAGAGGGAGAAAGCGAGAGGGGGACAGCCGAGAGAGAGAGAGAGAGAGAGAGAGAGAGAGAGAGAGAGAGAGAGAGAGAGAGTTGCATCTATTCATTATCATGGGTGTACCTGCAGTTTACTGTGTTATCATCGTAGCCACGAAGGAATAGAGGAATTTTCCCGACTTTCCGCTTCCGTAACGAGCTACCCGAAGCGCTGCTCATAGTTCAACAAAAGCTTCAGTTGATCCCTGCCTTACCCACATCCCCTAACACATACGCTAGATTTCTACCTCATTTCTCTCCCTCTCTGTTTCTCTTTTTCTATCTCTCTCTCTCTCTCTCGCTATCTCGTGCTTTCCCTCTCTCTACCTCCGTCTGTCTGTCTCTCTCTTTCTTTCCCCCTTTCCCTTTCTTGCTGTTTAATTTAAAAAATTAGTAGACATCTGATTTGGTCTAACTTTCTTTATGATTCCCTATTTATTCATCATTTTCCGAAAATCTATTGTTTCATGGCAATTGCAAACACGGTAACACCCTCTAGATTGGTACAGGTAGACCATAAAAATAGACCTTTCAAAATGAACTTGTTAAATTCGAAAATTATATTCTCGGTTTTGACGATGTATATACAATGCCTGAAAAAATGTATTTGCACACATCGCTATCCTGAAATAACTTGTCGAAAAAAAGAAAAATAATTTAGCAGCTTATTCCTTTCGCTAGATTCTTCCAAATGTTCATACTCTGTGTCAATGTCAATGCGAATAATTTATGTTAATGGAATCCACCAGAGAGTGTACGGAAAAAAGCAAAGGCACAAAGGCCGCTTTTACCGAATGTACTTATTCGCTGAAATACCTATCATTATTTGTCAGCTCAAAAGAAAGACATCCAGCAATGGACTACGAGCGCAAAACAATTACGCGAATTACGAAATAAATACTGAAAAACAATAATAAAAAACAATTCTTGAAAATGATAAACTGAGCATTTTTCTCAGCACGTACACATCTAAACTTTTCTCCTTCAGCTCGTGAAACCTTTCAGCAACATTTGAAATTGTTAATGTTTCATTTTTCGAGAGGAAATTTCCATACGAACCCAAGAGTACGTTTACACTATTAAAATTAAACAAGCACCTCAATGCCAAGTTCAATAAATAATATTTCCCCACGAAATATAAAATATTTTTGTAATGATATCGATAAAATTTTTATCTGCATTAAACTCCCAGCCTCGACATTTCAAGATCGCTGCTAATTGCTGACAGGACTATGTGCGTGTTACTTCGGGCGGACGAATATCCCGATACGGGGAGAACAATATGCGCCGCAGGAATGGAAACATCGGTGAAGGGGTTGTTGTGGGTGATCAGGTGAGATATCGATCATCGTCTGCTCGCTCTCAATGGGGGCTACGTATATTCGATGCGAGGAGGGCCTACTTGCGAGTGTATGTACATATAGCATCCAGGAATTCAATTTTTGGCTGGATGCCAAAGTACAGTACAGGCATACACGAAGAAAGAGATAAAAAGGAGCGATCCCAAATGCGACAGCCGAAAGTGCACGGCCAAGATCGCATTCTGCGATCATTTTTTTTCCGTCATCCTGCGAGGTCTAAATTCTATAAGTGTGTTTGTATGTGTGTATTCATACACATAGACCTTAGAACCTCTTTCTGAATGATACTTTACAGACGAGAAATAGCGATGGAAAGAAACATTTCAAAAAATAACTGTTCGCGTATTCATGGCGAACATTAATACAGATTTAGGTCAGTACAGGTGAACGGATCGAAATTTATTAAATTCAGGGTGAGTTCGGTGACAAATGGTGAAGGAATTAAGATTCAATCCACTTTTTCAATTTTCCAAATTTGGCAAACGCTTTAACGCTCAAATGTTGAGATATCGGGTAAACGGAATGACGTTCTGTTGGCTGATTGCAATTTACCCTATCTGCAATCTTCTGATGAAGTCCGATTTTTAAACTTCCTTTTTTGTGTTTAGAAAATGTGGCAAACTGTATTATTTTTCAGATCTTAAGCCATGTGGCAATTTTTCTCAAGGATTATTCAGACAAAAAATATTGGTGGTCATGGACTCTGACATTTCTCCTTTATGATTTGATTTCGCTAATAAATGTACTGTATAGAAAACCCACCACTTGAAAAAGAACTTTTATACATACAGAGTGTTATGTTGTGCCCCGAATTTAGCGCAGACTTCAAAACGCATAGAAATGAGCATATTCGATTTACAAAATCGAAAGGCCATAGGCCCCTGTGCAAACGACAGCAGTTTGGGCAGGTGAAGCACCTCCAGAGGTGACTTTAGCGACACGTATCACTGAATCGGCGTCGTATACGATTCGATCGTTCGAGGATGTTCGATTGCCAATTACCGAGTTAACAATTAGAGAAACGAAACGTCAGAAGTCAGTCTTCGGTTGGCAACCGAGGCGGTCGGTCTCAAGGCAATTAATCGTTTTGTAAATCAAATCTTGCCTAGTCATAATAAAGTTAAATCATTGTAAGTTCGTAATTCCTGAGTTGAAAATTTACTCGTCATTGGAAAAGTCCCAGCTACCCGTCCTCGATCGCCCGATTCCAGCCACCAGTCTTTTTCGGAGACGTAACTTCCAAGGCACACATGTTGGCGTGATTCAGCGGCACAACAGTTAGGAAGGTCGATACAAAGGCTCAAGCGGATGATAGGTCACCTCGTTAGGAACATATTTGACCTAGGTTACCTTTGTCCAAAGTCTAAGGATTCCGAGTTATCATGGGAAGTATGATTTTTGGAGAATTTCCCAAAATTAGGTACTAACTCGTTTACGCCTTATGTTATGGCTATTTTTTAAAAATAGCATTAATACCGAGGTATTTTTATTTTTTGACAAGTTTTCAATTATGCAATACGTCCCATTTAGTTAGTTGTGTGGATACAGATGATTGTTTTGGTGTTTGTCGATTGATACACACCAAGCTAAGGCGCAAATAAGTTTTTAGTTACCACTTATCGTCTGTTTGAACATTTTAAACGAATTAGTACCAAATTTTGATAACTTTTCCAAAAATCATACTTACCATGATAACTTGAAATCCTTAGACTTAGGACTAAGGTAACCTAGGTTGAATATGTTGTGTGTGTGTGTGTGTGTGTGTGTGTGTGTGTGTGTGTGTGTGTGTGTGCGTGCGTGCGTGCGTGCGTGCGTGCGTGCGTGCGTGCGTGCGTGCGTGCGTGCGTGCGTGCGTGCGTGCGTGCGTGCGTGCGTGCGTGCGTGCGTGCGTGTGTGTGTGTGTGTGTGTGTGCGTGCGTGCGTGTGTGTGTGTGTGTGTGTGTGTGTGTGTGTGCGCGTGCGCGTGCGCGTGCGTGCGTGTGTGTGTGTGTGTGTGTGTGTGTGTGTGTGTGTGTGCGCGTGCGCGTGCGCGTGCGTGCGTGCGTGTGTGTGTGTGTGTGTGTGTGTGTGTGTGTGTGTGCGCGTGTGTGTGTGTGCGTGTGTGTGTGTGTGTGTGTGTGTGTGTGTGTGTGTGTGTGTGTGTGTGTGTGTGTGTGTGTGTGTGTGTGTGTGTGTGTGTGTGATCCAGCATATGCGTGCATGTCTGTGGTGGTCGGTCCGTTCATCGGTACATTCATTTGTCCATGCTCCTGTTCGTTAGAACGCTGGGGCGTCTATCGAACCAGTTCGTGCAGAAACTGATTGGAATTTCAAGATAATAGAGAGTCCCTTCTGACCAGGCACTATACCGTTATAGACACAAAATTTCAAGTACATCTGTTCAGTGGTTTCTACGAAGGGCAGTAACAACGAAGATACCACTTCATTTTGATATATTAGATCTGGATCAGGATACATGTATCGGTGTATGTGCGCGCATATATATTTATGTATGTCCGCAGAGATACTTGAAAATGAAGAGGTGCGCAAATATTTACGTTTAAAGATGTATTTCGATGCAGCGCCTCTCAAGAATAAGCCGAGCACCCTTCACATCACTTTTGGTACACACCACCCACCCAGGGCGTGAAAATTCCTCACCAGCAGAGGGATAAAAAAACCAAAGTGGCAGAAAAAAGCTCCATATTCCGCGGGAAAGAAAAGCAGAGGTATTTTCTATGTACAAAGTTTCGCGGCAAAAGAAACGGAAGAGCGAAGAAAAAAATATTCGCGAGTACACGAGATGGATGCGAACTAGCTGAGAAATTCGTACCCGAGATGTAACGCTTCTCAGGGTTTCTCATTAAAGCGAGGGATACTTAGTGGCAAATCTCCCGGGTCATTGCCTTGCAATGCGGAAGGGGGAAAAATTGCGAAAGTTGAAAAGGCGCTAATGGTATAGCGGATTAAAGTCAGGAGCAGAGGGAAGTCTGAGCAAGATGGGGATGAAAGCAACAGACTTATTATTGAGTCCGTATTTTTCCGATCTCTCGTTAAGCAAGATCTGCTCTCGAGAAAGAAAATATTCCAGACGTCTTGATCAGAGTTTGTTAAATGTTGGATACATTTGGGACGGTTTGGAAATATTTAAAAAATGTTTGGATGCATGTATGGTCGGAAAGGTTAGTTGATGTTTTCAAACAATTGTTCCTTGATCACTATTATATTATAATACGGATTTTTTTCATATCGATTTCGTGATTTGCATAATTGATGTGAATACGTAGTCTATCGGGATACTACACATTTCATTGTTTGTGATCCATATTTAGCCTATGATTTTTGGCAGTTCAATAAATGAATTACTGCCGTTACACGTTCGGCAAGAGTTTAACCAGCCGAAATCAGCCGATTATGAATTCGAGGATTGCGTGCAAAGAATATACGAGGCTTGTCCGGAAAGAATTCAACTATTTGCTCCAACGTTGCACCCGGATGTACTCCTGTCAAAAACACGGGTCCGAATTTAGGGGCGACTATTATGAGTGCTACTCAGGTAGCACGATCCTGCAAATCTGCAGTCCAGAATGATACGCTGTTGAGTAAACGTCAGCTTTTAGTATGTCACATTCCACGTAGAAATTTCTTAGGTGTGAATGATCCGGGTGTGATACGGATAACACCTATTACGGACCGCCTGATTTTCCCCCGATCGGACCGGAAATATTTAGGCCCAAAATCAGGCAATACTGTAAAAAAATAGCCCTACTAAGGCCGTCCCTGATAAGATCCTACTACGACTTTCCCCGATAAAGCCCTAACAAGGCTTTCCCTGATAAGGCCATAAATAGGCTTGCCCTACAGCTGCCTCAGCAGTCGATAGATGCACATAACCTCTTATTTTCCACATGAAAACTTCGATTCGACAGCATCGTAGCTTCGGAGTTTCGATGTATTCCTGAATTCCATAAAAAGGGTATTATGGGCTGTCACGACAAAAAACGTTATGCAACTCGGATGCGTGTTCGAAGATTTTGGCAGCTTCGTAAGGCAGAGGGAAAGGAATTATTTATATAAAAGGTTATGTTTGAAAAATCTATAGCACGTTATTTGATAAAACTCTCTAAAAATCACAATGACATTAACTAATTGATATACTTTATGTGATACGACAAATAACTATAGGAATTCATTTGGTCTCTCATGCCATATCTGCGACTAAGATGTTGCAAGCACTTGGTAGCATAGGGGCAGCGTACGTAGCTATAGGTAGGTAAGTTCTAGATTCGATTCCATATAGGCGAAATATTTCCTTCGAAAAAAATAATTCCAGAAGGCCAGGTAATGACGAATTAAGATACAAAATCAATAGTGAAACTCTAAATTAAGTGTTTCATTTCATTTTGGATTTTTGAAATATTTGATGCATATGCACTTGGGTTTACAGTGTATATTTTGAGCAAATAGCGATTTATTCGAATCCAATGTTTATTTATTCCATTTGAATATCTTTAATATTCAAAAAGGATAGCTGAAACAAATAAGATCATAGTAGACCGTGAGACAAGGAAAAAAACCTATTTGATTAAAAAAAATCCTATTTAATTTAAATGTTTTTTTGGCAGTGCAGTAAACCCCATGGCGGCTTGACCAAGAAACCCGATAAGGGCCTCATCAGGCAATTAGGTAAGGCCCATATGTGACACAACTTTACATTTTCTAGCGGGGCGCTTTCAGGCTGTCTTATAAATGCTCTACTAGGGCAGTCAGGCAGTCTGAACATGCCATGAATCGAGCCCTATCAAAATTTCTACGCGGAATTTCACGATGACTGAATGTATGGAAGAAAGAGTGTTCATTGAGTTTTGCCAAAAACTTTGCCATTCATGGAAACCAGTCACATGATTCATAAAATGTATGGCGTCGAATCCATCAGTGATACACAGATTAATGAGGGGTTTAGGCGATATGAAAGTGACCACACATAACTTGAAAGTGAGGCTTTCTTGTGAAACACGGCGGTGCCCATATAGGGTCGCCTGTCGTAACAAAAATGCCAGCATTCAGCCATTAAACGGTTTGCTGATAATCGGCCAATAATTCGTCCACCAGCATTGGGGTACTGTAGGCGGATGAACGGCTTGCCAGATCTATGTCAGCCATTCGTGGGCCAATACTATCGCACCGATAATATGGCGATCAGCATTGGGGTATCGTAGGCGGATGAACGGCTTGCCAGATCTATGCCAGCCATTGGTGGGCCAATACCATCGCACCGATAATATGGCGATCAGCATTGGGGTATCGTAGGCGGATGAACGGCTTGCCAGATCTATTCCAGCCATTGATGGTTTGTTTTTGGGCGATTTGCAAATGCAGGTCGTTAAACTCTAACACGTAAAAACAAGGGATAAGGTTTCGAAAAGCATATCCCACTGATGAGGCTGAAATTTTGCACCGACCTTCTTTTCAATATTTTAAGAGAACCTTTAAAAGGATATTGGCGACTAGCAATAGTTTTCGATATATTGTATATTGAAAATTATTTATTGTACTGCGCTTCTACTATATTAAATAAGCCCAAACAAAGCCATCCCACATGGCAAGTGATATGCACATACGGGCGAGCACTGTTTGCCAGAAAGCAGCGCGGCCGGAGGAGTGGGGGGTATCTATCGGATATATAGATATACTCGTATGGCGTGAAATAATAAACTTTACAATGCAATATATGGAAAACTATTGCTAGTCGTCAAAAATCCGTTACCGGTTTCTCTTAGGATAATGAGAGGAAGTTCGGTGCAAAATTTCAGCTCGATCAGAGGAGTATGCTTTTCGGAACTTCACCCAAAACGAGCGAGTTATTTTTACAGCCTAAACGGACCAAAAAAATTGTCGGTAAACTTTAATGTCACGAATAAAATTATCGGCATCAAAGTAAGAAACGAACAAACGATGGATTCTGTAAGTGTTAGAATGGCTAAGTGGGTAGAGCGCTCGACACTAGAACGAAAGGCGCAGGTTCGATCCCGATGAAAGGTAAAAACTTGAACAATGCAGAAAGCGTTTTTAATGAAATTATTCTATGTACATGGACATAAGTAAAGCAGAAGAAAACAAAAAAGATACTACTAGAATTTTTATATTCATAATTTGTCAATTTTTTGTTTTTCATTTCCGGCAGAAGATCCGGCAGCCGTTGCTGGGCCAATATGGGCGTATGATAGTTGGCCCAGTCTTAGCAGCCATTCATGGTTTACCATTACCAACCATGCATGGTGCGGATCTGGCCCGTTTATATAGCCATTACCGCGCCATCGTTTGTTCTCTGGCAACCAGTCGTGGGCCATTACTGTGCCGATTGTAAAACCCTATTTGGGTGTTCAGGTTCGTTAGATCCCTCCAGTCCTGAACTGGCTCCCTGAGATTTGTGTGTGTTTCCCGAATTGAAACATCCTCTTGAAGGAATAACACTCGACGATGTGAAGGGAAGAAAAAGAATACGACGAAGCTGTTCCGAAAGCTGGATACAAGGAGTGTTTCCGAAAGTGGCCGGATCTGACTGGCATTAACTCTTTATCCTGCTACAGCGACAGATCGAATATTTTTGGACGGACCGCGTATTGGAGGATGACTAAGACAAAAAATAGTGATCCCCATGAGACACGCTTGTCTCCCAATCCGAACCCCAAAGGTAATTCTGGCAACACGTGCATGCAGAGTTTGGCAACTGAGGATTATTAATGTTACTGTTTCGTTTGGCGCACGGAAGCCAAATTTTTGTGCGTTAGCAAAGTTACCAAGCTAGTAACTAGTTAAAAAAAAGAGGTAGAAATGGTTCCCAATCCGCCTGCTTTCTTATTTTTCAACACTACTAGGGCTACACGAGCCATTGATCTTTAAATTCCAGAACATTCACCTTTTACCCCATCCACTATTGCACAAAGCGCAGGGAGAAGTCGGGATAACCAACATGCATACTTGATCTCTTCTGGATGTGGCAGTCGAAATGACAAACGGTAATAATACTCTCTTTCGACAGTTCCCCGCAGTTTGCAATGTTTATTGTGAGAATTTAAACAACGTAACTTGTCGCTGTCGAATGACGGAGTCCTCACAAAAATTTGAAGCCTTCTATTTTATGTGTGACATCAATCGTCCAGAAAAAGGGGATGAGAACACCGAGAAGTTGACATTGAAGTATACAGATTACCCACGGAACACTTTTCATCTTGCGTACAAAATCTGCGACCAAACCGAGTAGCTCAACCGTACTATCATCTGATCTAGAGGAAGGAAATTATAAAAAATAGCTGTATGTAACATGTTGAAAACAGAAAATAACTTTTGTCATCGTTTCATTACAACCCTCTAATATTCACTATGTGCTTGGTTTATTTGAAGTGAATCCTGTTGTTTCTACACTTGCCACAAGCCAATGTCTGCTAAAACAGCAATATGAATAGAAAACCGTATAAAGGGGTCTTTTCACTTTGGACGCTAAAAAAGGCTATTTTTTTGATAGGTTTATATTATAGATATTGATATAAAAGTTGTTTCACGTAATAAATACACTTTCGAAGTACATCAAATTTATTTAAGTCACTATTTATAGACAAAAATCATAGCTAAAAAAATGCCCTAAAAAATTGTAGGTCTGCGCTGTTGATGAAATATCGGAGATGGATCATTCGAAACAAAAAAATCAAACGGTTTTATATTCAGTATGTTAATGGCTGTATCGCATATCATACGATTTTTCCTATATGCAAAAATAACAAAATGGCGGACATTTTTCGAAAAAACAAAAAAGAACGTGGTTTTTTACCGTTTTTGGCAAAAAATAGCAAATATAAAAATTTAGAAAAATCCTCGATTTGCACTATAGCTATAGTTGTAAAGAATATGTGGTCAAAATGTCATAAGGACCGGTTCAGTAGTTTCGAAGATTTTATAAACACGGCGTCGAAAAACATTTGTTCGAGAAAAACGCGTTTAAAGTTTGTTTGGGTTACATAAATACAAATTTAAAAAAAAATGTATTTCGAAAGTGTATTTATTAAGTGTAACAACTTTTATATCAATATCTATAATATAAGCCTATATAAAAATTCATGAAACTAGCCTTTTTTACCGTCTTAAGCTCGTTTCCATTTAAGCTATTTTTACTAAGCTTCTTGCGGAGCTGTTTTAAAGTGAAATGCACGATGAAGCGATAGTTATTGTCATTTTTGTTTGTATTCGGTAATGCGCATTATCCAAAAACGAATGGTTTTATCGCATTTGAACTTCTAGCTGATTTTATTGCATAGCGATTTAACGTCAAAAGCGGTTGTCAAAAGCCCGCCAGTCTTCTCGGCATAGATTGGTACGTGTAGTCATATAAAGATATAGTTATACATTTGCCTGTAGTAATGTAGTAATAAAGTTACATGGCGCAAGCTTGTGAGCAGCAGTCTCAAAGTTTCTACCGTTGGGGCCAAAGGACTTCTCTCCCCTACTCCCCTACGCGCTCTCTACTAGTCGGAGGTCACAAAGCTCAGACTTGCACGCAAGTAACGGGGAAAATATAAGTGTTCGTGTCTTGGACTTCTAAGCCCTGATAAGGATTACGTGATGTGTTATTATCTGCACGTGATACGGTGTAGCGATTGCAACGGTCGCAGAGTTTCGCTATCCCTATCTCTTTCTCACCCCAACACCCCTTCTTTCTGCTCTCCTTCTTTGTCGAATTCATCATTATAATGACGAAAGAGAGCTTCCATACAATGTTTCGATTAGGGCCGTTGAGGACGCTCACCCCTTATGGATGGAAAACAAATATGAATTTCGGTTCTAGAATTGTCTTCCGATTTTCGAGAATAAAGTTCCGGATCAGATATGTCATGGAAAAAGGTCCAGAGAAAAAAATCTTTGCATATTACTTAGTTTCAATTAGAAGCCTTGAAACAACTGACCATACATTAATAATCTAATATCAATCAACATCTTATATCTAAAATTATCTCAGATCTTATATCAATTGACAAATAGACTTTGGGCAGTGGTCATGTTCACAAGGAATACCTGTCAACGAAATTTGCGTATCTTTTTCTCTTTTGGAAGAGGAGAAGCTCTGTTCCCTGTCTGAATCATTTTAGCGTTAGTAAAACTTTGCTCCATTTTTAGTGCTCCATAGTCGAAAAAGGAACCCCTACCACTTCGACATGTCTGCCACAGCCTTAAAGATCCTACAATTTAAAACATGTACGCATAAAATATTGCAAGTAGATGTTTCAGATTTGGGATTTCGAAAAATAACTAGCAATATTCTGAAAAACATTGGCTTTTTCTCCTGTATGTAAAATGGGGGCGATTCACTGCCGCGCAATCTCATCAAGTGGGGAGTCATAGAACAGGTTTTTCCAAATGAAATTGAAAATCCATTTTTTATTTTTGAGCCCCGATTGCGAAATATCAAGCTTTACAGTGATGAACTAATTTTTCAGTGGTCGATTTGAAAAATCTTAAATATTCTAGGTACTCGCATTTGTTTAGAACTTTTGATTAAAATTATTTTCGTTGAGTTACATCAACGAACGGATGAGTTATGGACCATCAAGTTAAGCTAACAAGGAAAGGTTGTGAGGTCGATCTCTCCGATTATAATGAAATTTGGCATGCTTGGAGAATGGGTAAAAATAGGCGACAGGTATTTTTTTATATCTGCGGAACCCGATTTTTAAGGGGTGAAACGCACCCTCGAATGTAGGGGTGCTTTTCGTTTTCCGTCGATAACGTTATCGTTCTCATCTCCAATGTATAAGTACACCACAAAATAAACATTGTTGCAATTTGAACTTTTTTTATGTCCCGTACCGGAAAAAACGGTATCGACGAAAAATGAAAAACACCCCAATTTTAGAGGGTGCGTTTCATCCCTTGAAATCGGGTTCCGCAGATATAAAAAAAATACGCGTTGCCTATTTTTACCCATTCTACAAGTATGCTAAATTTAATCGAAATCGGAGAGGTCGACCTTGCAACCTTCCCTTGTAAGTTAAGTTGATGATAACTCCACAAGAGGACTGTACGAATAATTTTGTCTCGTATTATTTAAAAGCCCGCGAATGAAATACCAAACATCAAATGAAGGGTCCCTCATCTCCACCCCACTCGTACTGTTAGAGTATTATGATTGCGAATTAATAAACGAAGTCGGAATGACTATGAAATAAATGATTGTGTTTCATCATTCTGGATTCACGAGCAAAGTGCATGAGCAAATGACGGTACAACCATACTCTGAGCAACGTATAAAGGGTTACTGTCAATTATTTTGCGCATTCTACTTCTGCTGTTATTCGTATTTTTAATTGGTGAGATAAAAAATGAACAGTTATTGTGCAGGCGAATCTGATATACAGGTTTCCTCGCTAACCTTTGTACTGTATATGCGAATATTTAATTGACCTATAAGACAGTCTATTCGATACCGTGGAAAACGTGGCCGATGCTACCGGTTCTCGCTATAACTCGATACATTGATCCGAGGGTTAATGTCTCTGGCGAAACTTAATTAACGCATATCCTTTATGAGCTATCGCACTCTAACGAAATTACTCGACCCAGCTTACTTGACGTAACAACCTCGTTATATATACATGATACATCCATTGCGGGACCACCATGCGCCTGGTGTCATTAGCGGGCTTCGCCATAAATCCGCCAGGTGGCTTGCGCGCGGTGTCTCTCGCAACAGCAGGATCACGTTACCAAGACTATACGGGTCCATTTTTTCTCACCGTAAACATCCTCATTCCTACACTCACAAGGAACATCACATTAGTGTCCATCCTCAATTTTGTTGCAACTCATGTAAGTGGAGCATGGTCAGCAAGCCCTTTCTACAAAAGAGTACCCCTTTTATTCAATTTAATGTTCCCTTGTTAAACTTGGGATGAGAAACAGAAAAATGAAAGTGCGGTTGACACCTTAATTTATGCATGTACGCATCCTGACTTTTTATTGCTTTACACGAGAAAAAATTTCGTTTTCATTTCACCAAAATCGATGGACTACTTGTGGGTGAAACTTCAAAACCACCCCTTAACATGTCTCACTCTAAGGGGTGGTTTCGACCTTCACATCGATTTTCTGCCGATAAAAAAGTATGTGTTTAATAATGTTAGATGCTCTACCACATACATGGGTTTCAAGAAAATCGAAGGTAAACACCGTAGTAAGATAATCCACTTCACTGAAAAATGTATCCCTCGGAACGAAACGTGCATGCAATTTACACGTTATGGAAAAATTCATAGTACTTTCGAATTCTCTGAGCGTTCAGGCTTTAGAAAAAGAATCCATTTTTACTTTGAATACAGTAGATTCATAAAATCCGACACTTATGTGCTGCAATTAACCTTCCAGTATTTTGCGTAGATTAAACCAATGGAAATGGGATACGAAGTGTTCGGACAAATAGAAACGGCTGGTGCGAGGGCGATTGAAAGAGATGTGAATTTAATAAGTTTTTAAAGAATTTAAAAAAAAAACGAAAAATGATGGCGCTCAGCCGGAGGTGCGATAAAGTCGTGTGAAAGAGTGGCATCGCGAGAAAGCTTCTAGCCAATATAATCCTTTCACAATATAACGTTTATCGCGAGAGAGCACCACGCTTCGTATAGCTGTGGAAAGCCCTCGCGGCATTTCCGAGAGCCTGAAAGGAATATTATTGAAATCAATTCACTAAAGAGACGCCAGGACGACCCATCGGCAACGGAAGTGCCCGTCATAAAGATTGCCATCGCTGTGTTGCGACGGTAAGCTTTATGGCCGACAGCTTAAAAGCCGTCAAGTGTTTGGCTATTTTTCAACAATTGGTCTAAGAAAGTTTATTAAACGGTCAACTGTGACAGTTGTGACCACATATAAACGATCACAGTTGTGGCCGTTGTGACCACATATAAACGATCACAGTTGTGACCGTTGTGACCACAAATAAATGTGACAACACAAAAATTATTCGTATTCGGAATCATTTATATTTCGTCAATAGTATAATAGTAATAATAGTCGAAAGTATCAATATTTGATAACTGAACAAATTCCCTAATGAAGGTACATTTTTATGGACACACGTGAAAACAGTTTATATAACCCGGTTGAATTATAGGCTTCGAGTTTGTAGACGTATTCTATTTGTTCTACTAGTATGTTTACAGTTGAAATAAAAACTTCGTTATTTTAGTATAGGAACGATACAGCTAATGTGATTGCTGGAACTCTATCAACATCATCTGAGCTGGTCATGTGGGGGTTGGAAACGATAATTTCAAGATTACACCAATAATGCAAAGTTCGCTTCGATGACAAAAAATTGCTAGACAAATATAGAAAATTCTCAATTCACCAATTAAGTCACCTAACTATGTATATATGATAGAGATAATTATCGAATTATCTAGATATTATATAGAATATTCCGAATTGTTTGGTTATCCCACTTTTCCACCCACCCGAAGTTTCTCGTGAATGGCTTACAAGTTTTTATCGATTTTTGTTTGTTCAATTTGTTTCAATTGGAGTTCGTAATTTGATTCCAACGATCATCAATATGTGCCCAACTCCGTTAATATTGGTCCCTTTGAGCCAAAAATAATTTGCTGAATTCCAAGTTGATCGTTTCGATCCTTGAAGGACAAACCTGGGCGCATTATCCCGTTTGCGCTTTGCAAGATTTTCCGTTGAAATGTCGAGGGTACGATAAACAGAAACTCGACTGGCTTTATCGGGACTCTTGACTCGGCTTGCGAGGCCTCCTTTCTCTAATCACTCTCCATTGACTCGAGAATCAGTGAAACCCGCTCTTGTTGACTGGATTGCGGTAGTTATCGCTATGTCGGGACTCTGCCCTAAGATTCGAAGCAGAGATGGATGAAACTTTGAATAGCAAGTCATTTATCTGCCAAAGTTCCTTCGATCATTAAGTCTTCCTGCTACAATATGCCGGCTTCATATAGTTCTGCAGAATTCCGCGTAGCTTTCTTAAGTAACGTGTACATTCAAACATGATGAGGTCACAAAACTCACTATGTATGTCCAAATGGTCAGGAGCGAGGTTTGAGGGATAGATAATTCGCGAAATTTCGAGAACAAAACTTCTCATCCATTTTTCTCTCCGATCGATGATTCATTACGTATTCGTCAATTAATGATAGCTAATGAGCAGCCTGCTCGGTGAATTGTCACCGCCTCTTTTTTCTTATCGCCTCGCCGCATTGGTTCGCGATATTTTGTCAATATCTCATGAACGGTGTGTTGAATAAAAAAATAGATAAATACTTTTCTCCTCAGAACTTCACGATGGACGTATCCTTAAAAGTTTCGGTTTAACCTTTAGGACACCCAGTTTATTACTTTGGAAGAACTTCAGTTCTTCGCATTTCTTTCCTTGACGAAAAGCCCTGAAGATATAATTCCAAGGCTTCATTCACAGAAAACCTTTTTTCTCTTTTCTCCCACCGTCATCACGAGTCTCTCTCTCTCTCTCTCTCTCTCTCTCTCTCTCTCTCTCTCTTATCTCTTCCTTTCTCTCGTAGTATGTATTTCAGGCACATTGGTTTTCCACGCGGACAACCAATTTGTCCCACGTAACCACCGCTGGCCGCCCCGGAGCGATTGCTCTTACTCTAAATCCCCGGGGGATTTATTTTTGTTACCCTCCCGGAGAAAATACGACGTAGAAATTCTCACTACTTTTCTTCCTTTCGCGCTACGTTTTTATGTATCGATTATCAAGCATTACGGAGTTTAATCAAAACCAGCTGACATTTGTAACAAGAGTGACGGAATCCCGTTATTTTTTCGTTCAAACAAAAGTATTTACGAAAAATCCTGTTGAAACAAACAATAAAACCGTTATTCGTTGGTTATTGGGGACAATTCCTACTTAGTACAGAAAGTTAATTTTTCGGTAATAAGAACAACTTTTTCTGATATTTTTTTTAGAGAACCCCGACCGACAAACCGAAAATTGTATGCATTTGGCTTATTTTCAAACTCTGGGTCGATAACGCGCACATAACAATCATACCTACAATTCTGTAGAAAGTGATCGAGCGAATGAAAAAATGGGCAGAACTTTTTGTATAAAAAATGTCAACATTCAACTTGAATATTTATTTCGTGAAAGATATGACGAAAACTAATTCTAATTTGGCTCATGAACTCTAATAGAAGGATTTTTAATCAGATTTTTTAAAGGCCAATCCGGAGGATTAAGAGTAGAACTTGCATGGATAAAAGTTTAGAAGGCATACGTTATTCGAAGTTCTGTAGACTGGGGAAGGAAGACGCCAAAGGGTTGTGCGTTGAGAGAAATGCGTACATATACTATGTATATATACGTGAGTCATTTGATAAGTACCTACCCGAGTCGAAATTTTCAGCCTATTTTAAAGGCCTTTGATCCTATGTCAGCCTCACTTGAGTCTGTTTACTGCTAGAAGTCCTACTATGGGCCGCCACATGCTCGTTCTTTGCTGCTTACCTCCTGCATAGGCTCTTATACTCCTACCTAACCTAGCTGAAGTCGTTGCAGCTCCTCTTTTGATTGCGTTTGGACCTATCGCGTATTTGGCTGTTTCGACGAAACGAGGGTGGGGATGGTCGCATTCGAAACAGCGGGTCTGATAGTTTTCAGTAACCGTCATGCGTTGGACTAGGAAGGACCGCGCGTTCGCCGTAGAGGGCTACTTTTCCAATGGCCTTTCCATTATCTCCACCCAGCGAACCTTTCGCATTCGCTTCAAACTTGCCCCTGCAGCTCCAGCAACTCTCCAAAGTGGAAGAAATGGATCTTGGGCAAATAGTTACAATATTTTTGATAATAATTGCCCTCACGTATGCATGTATACGCGGATCCCTATAGCAGGCACGCATGCATACGTATAGGTACTAGTATACGTGCCTTGGTGTATGCTTAGGCATGTATGTGTGCGGGTATATACGTGTGTCTGCGCATGCGCGTATTCAGGCATATGTATTTCTATATGCGTAATAGAGTGTATGCGTGTGCGTATATACGTGTGCCAATCGACGTCCTCCTTAGCGCCTGCAAGTGGAGAAAAGGGAAATTTGTTCCCGTTCTAGGCGTTAAGTAGGAGCTCATTTTATATTGAATACGAAGCTATTTTACTGCCTTTATCTCCTACCACTGTGAGGATCTGGAGGGTCAAAATAGGCTGAAAATTTCGACTCGGGTAGCCTACAAATGAAAACACCAAAATTTTGCTAAAAATAAAATTTATCTTTCAATGTAGTCTCCTTTTAGTTGAATACACTTGGCCCAGCGGTGTTCCAATTTTTTTAACCCCGTTGAAAAAAATGTTATCTCTTGGTCTGCAAAATAGGCCTCCGTGGCGGCGATTATTTCGTTATTGGAGTGGAATTTCTTCCCGGCGAGTGAATTTTTTAGATTCGGAAACAAAAAAAAAGTCGCACGGAGCCAAATCTGGAGAATACGGTGGATGGGGCAGCAGTTCATAGCGTAATTCGACCAATTTAGCCGTGGCGAGCGCGGAGGTGTGAGCAGGTGCATTATCATGGTGGAAAAGCACTTTCTCTCTCGACAAATGGGGCCGTTTTTCTTTTAACACGGCGTTAAATCGGCTCAATAGTTCGGCGTAGTACTGTCCCGTGACCGTCTTGCCCTCCTCCAGGTAGTCAATAAAAATCACACCTTGAGAATCCCAGAAAACAGTGGCCATCACCTTTCCAGCCGACGGGACCGTCTTCGCCTTCTTTGGAGCAGGTTCACCGGGTAAGGTCCACTGTTTTGACTGCTCCTTGGTCTCTGGAGTATACCAGTGAATCCATGTTTCGTCGACGGTCACGTAACGACGCAAAAACTCTTTTGGATTGCGATTAAACAGCTCCAAACACTGCTCTGAAGTGGTCACACGAATGCGCTTGTTGTCTGCAGTCAGCAAACGCGGCACCCACCTTGCCGACAGCTTCCTCATGCCCAAAGTCTCATGTAAGATATGCCACACGCGTTCTTCTGAGATGCCTACTATCACAGCTATCTCGTGCACCTTTAATCGGCGGTCTGACAAAACGATATCGTGCATTTTTGTCACGTTCTCCTCCGCAGTGGCTGTTTTTGGAGCATCTGGGCGTGGATCATCAAAAACCGACGTACGACCACGGTGAAACTTGTTATACCAAAATTTAACGGTCGCCATCGAAGGAGAAGCATCCCCATACACTGCATCCAAGCGTTCTTTAATTTCACTGCGCGATTTCCCTTCCAAAAACAAGAATCGAATCACCGACCGATATTGTTCTTTCTCCATTCTTTCAAAAATCAACGGACACACTTGCTTTCACACGCTCTCAAAAGAGAACTACAAGTCCGATCCGGCTGAAATTTTGTCAGTAGCCGTCTACAAGACGGTACTACACTATAGTGTATTTCTCTTGCAATAGTGGCACCATCTAGCGGTGAGGCTAGGTACTTGTCAAATGACCCACGTATATACAGGGTGTTAGGAAGGTCGATGAATCGCCTTAAGGGGGTGATAGGTCACCTCGTTGGGTACATATATAACCAAGGTTACCTTAGTCCAAAGTCTAAAGATTTCAAATTATCATGGTAAGAATGATTTTTTGAAAATTTCCCAGAATTAGGTACTAACTCGTTTACCTCTTATAGTAATGCTTTTTTTGATAGCATTAACATAAGAGGTACTTTTATATTTTGACTAGTTCTTAATTATTCAACACATCCCATTTAGTTAGTTGTGTGGGTACAGATGATTGTATTGATGTTTGTCGATTGAATATACATTAAACTAAGACGCAAATAAGTTTTTAGTTACCAATTATTGTCTGGTTCAACATTATGAACAAGTTATTACCCAATTTCGGGAAATAACCATGATAACTCGAAATCCTTAGACTTTGGACCAAGGTAACCTAAGTTAGATATGTTCCTAACGAGGTGACCTATCACCCCCTTAAGGCTTTGCATCGACCTTTCTAACACCCTGTGTATATATACTGGGTGAGGCACATAAAGTGTTACAGACTAATAGCACTCAAACTATTGATCATATCCAAAAATGTTTCAGACAAAAGTTTCAGTGTTAGTGAAGGACGTCATACTGGACCACCCTATTTTTTTATCGGTGGAGGCGCTGAAGCTACTTCAAGGTCAACTCCACTATTTAAAATGGAACCATGTATTTTTTTTCGATGACATTATTACGGATTTTAAGACCATAAGACCATAAGATTTTTAGACCAGACGAGATATTTGGATTTGCATCATCGATACTGACCTTGAATGACCTTGAACAACTTTGACCCCCGAATGTTTTTTATGCGGCTTTAGGTGCTCCACAAGAAGGTTGAAAAAATGCATCATTCTATTTAAAAAAGTGAAGGTGACCTTCACTGTGCGTCAGCGCCCCCAGCGAAATAAAAAAAATTGGTCGCAATTGATGGCCCTCTTCACAACGTACAACTTTTGCCTGGAACATTTTTTTGTGACGTCGATAATTACCGAGTTATTTCGGGTGGCAGAGATAAGAGGGACACCCTGTATATACACGCACGCACACACACGCACACGCACACGCACACACACACGCGCACACACACACACACACACACACACACACACACACACGCACGCACGCACGCACGCACGCACGCACGCACACACGCACGCACGCACGCACGCACGCACGCACGCACGCACGCACGCACGCACGCACGCACGCACGCACGCACGCACGCACGCACGCACGCACGCACGCACGCACGCACGCACACACACACACACACACACACACACACACACACACACACACAAGAGCAGGGATTGCACTGAACTGCACCCTTTCTCATTTCCCCCTGACATATATGGAGTGCTCGCGTATGGTTATTGGGGACAGTAGAGGAACAGGACGAAAGGAAAACCTCTCAAGGTCCTCTTATGTTACAAGGAACAACGTTACGGTCTAATATCTTGGCAATGTATCACACATAACCGGACAATAAATTGTGTTCCACGAGCAGTGATAAAATCACTCATTCCTATACCTATATCACAAATGCGTCTTTCCATTTTAAACGTTCGTGTGAAAAGACACGAGCTTTCGTATTATACGAGCGCACGTCCATAAAACGTTCCACCAAAGTTTACATCGATATGCAACGATAATGATTCTGGTATTATCTCATCCCCAAAAAATCCTCGTGCAACTCTCTATATGCATATTTTAAAACTGATTCACGCTCCGCATCCCATAACCCAGAATTTTTACGTTCAATTCAATCTTATCAACGGCCCTACGCAACGACCCCCGTAAAAAAACAAGACTCCCCCTCCTTTCAGACTCAATTTAAAGTGAGCTCGTCTTTTCAACCCTTTAAAAATTGCGAATAAGGGAGCGAAGGTGTATACAGTGTATCTTCGGAATTTTTATACTTTAATAACAATGTCTGAATGTTTACTTCGTCATTGAGGCCGTTCTCGTGCACACCTATATTAAGGGGCGCATTCAGTGTTTCACGGTTCTAAAGTATTTTCTACCATTTCTCGCAGAAAGGGTTCGAATATGGGGCGGACGTATGTCGAAATATACGTCACTATGACGAGGGAGTGACGGAGAGAAAATAGAGAGAATTACAAATATTCTGTAAATTTATTCGAGATTCCTTCGAACCGGAAGGAATTTATGAATTTTGATGAAACGCCCCATCGAGCAGATACACTGCTTCGTTCGTGGGTAAAATAGCAACGGGATAATTGGAATCGTTCTTGAGATACAGGTGGTTCAATTTCGCACTGCAAGGATTCTTGTTTTTATTGTTCTTCTGACTTTACCGAGTCATCTCATGTGACAGCTATTCTTTTCGCTTTCCTTGGATTTTTTTTTTTTTTTTGATGAACCATTAAAACTTACTATCGGTGAAATTTTACCACACATTTATTAACATTTTTACAGTTCCCCAGAATTTCATCAAACAAAAATAACGAGTTGAAACGACTTTACAGCGTTCGGAAGACACTCATGTGTAAAAAAAGTTAGTTGACGGCTGCCGTGATTGCGGAGGTTTTGTTCGTCTGAAATAAAAAAATCAAACGGCATCTTAATTTGTAGACCTGAGGCTATCGCCGGAACTAGATTAAGGGGGCGTACGCAAATTACGTAACGTAATTGGGGGGGGGGGGGGCGTCCGCCCAGGCGATACGGTCTACGTACGTGGGGGGTGGGGGCCAACGTTTGCGTTACGTCACGATTTAAGACCTGCCAGAAGTAGCAAAATTTCTACATGTTCAGGTTTTGATTTTAAGACTCGCACGCAATTTTACCGCGGAAAGTTGACAGCTTTCCATACGAAATGTCAGTCAAGGGGGGAAGTCACTGTGCAAGAACTTGCAAAGTAGCTTTCCCAGTTTCCCCAAGCATAATTTGAAATTTTGTTTTTGTTTTTTATAATTTTTGAAAGTACATATATTCAAACATATGATGGCAACATTTTTATTCACAACTCCGGAAATTGACGGAGTTACAGTCACTTTATTGAGAACAGGTAGTGCGACCGGTTAGTCCCCCCAGTCCCCACAGGTGTGGCATCATTCACAATAGATGAAGTTCAGACTTATTATTTTGTGAAATATAATGAAGATGAAGAACCGCCATATCGCCCGCGAATAGATACTTTAATGTAAGTATCATTTTTCTAGAAAAAATATAACTTATTTTTAAATATATAACGCGAACACTGTGAACGCGTTGGTCGCGAAATTACTTTTTTCGACCTTGCCACCGCGTAATCGCAGTGACTAAGGTAGTACGTAACCGATTTTTCAAATTTTGATAATTACTATTTTTAAGACTTCTTGAATACAAAAAAGGGCCTCGAAAATAGATAAAAATGACCAAATTTTCGGCATTTTGTAAAAAAAAAACAAAATACAAAAAGGTTTACGCATAACGATAGCTCTATTTATATAGATATCGATAAGTTGTCGACTTTTTATTTACAGATAACCTTTCATAAAGATATCGATGGGACAATGAAGAGAATTTTTTTTCGTCGTCAAATCAAGGCATATGTCTCGGTTAATTTTAAAGATTTTTTCGTAAAAAATGATTTAAAAAAACTAGATCAACATATTGTAAATAAAATGAGTTTAAACCAGATCCGTTCATAAATAGTTATGTCTATGAAAAAAAATCGCAATTATTGACGACAAAGCAGGCGTTACGATCCTGGTACGTGGGGAAGGGGGCGTAGAAAATTGAGGAATTTAGCGTTACGTAATTTGTGTACGCCCCCTAAGGTGAAAATATCGAAAATTGAATTTTTGGCACAGTTTTAAAAGTTAAGTCCCAACCTTCGTCATTTTTGTGCGACTCTTTCAGTTTAAAAACTAGAAATATTCTAGTTCGGGTGAGAACTATAGATGTGCTGACTGTACCATCAAAATTTGAGCAAAATCCATTTAATAGTGTTTTAAGGGGTTACCCCCACTTGCGATTTTGAAAAAATCGATTTTTTTTATTGCATTTTTTTGAAGTGCAATTTGAAGTGCAGTTTTGTTTTTGATGCCCGGAATAGATGACTCTATGTAAGTTTACAAAAAAAAAATATTTTCTTCGTGTAAACTGAAATTGAAACTTTAAACGCGTTTTTCTCAAAATGGCATTTCTGAAGTCGGTGACCAAGATTACTCGAACACTAATGAACCGATCTTCTTGAAATTTTGCAGGCTTATTTAATACATAAAAATGTAGTCTTTAATCATTCGATTTTTTTTCGACAAAAAATGGCCGTTTTATAGCTAAAAAACGGCCGTTTTTTTTTCGTTAAAATCGAACCATTAAATTTGACTGTCCGCCATTTTGTGAAAAATGAATATTTTTTAAAATCCTTCGATTAAAGACTAGTTTATACTTATATTTGACTAAATCCATCCGCATTTTTTTCAGCTGATCCACTTCGCCGCAATGTTGGTCACCGCAAACCGTGTATATAAAAACATTATTTCATTGACGGCCATTTGCCACTAAACAATGTAATATTTTTCAATAAAAAAATTACTGAAAGTTCTTCAAGATGTGTTCTTTAAGATGGTATATTGATCGATTAAAAAAGTTTTGTAGTTTTCTTTAAAAAAAATTCATGAAAAAGGCCTTTTTTGCGCTACAAGTGGGGGTAACGCCTTAACTATCATGGAAGCCAATTTGAAAATTTCAGTTTTGAGAAAAACGCGTTTAAAAATTCAAGTATGATTTAGACGAAGAAAATGTTGACTTACCATTAGCCTGCTATGCTGGGTCCATATAACAAGGAAACGATTTTGGCAACTTCTGCTAAAAAATGTTTTCGATTTTTCTCGACCTGTCACATAGGATGACCTCCTTAAAAAATATTCTACTGATATTAATATCTAATTTTCCAACGGTGCGAAACACTTCGAACTCAGTCCTTTCGGAAGCACGAAGCATTCTTTTCCTAATACAAAACTAACTCGAAGCGGGTAAGTTAAATATTTTTCCCTTTTTAAAACTCTTTTTCTATACGGAGAGGCACAGTATTTATGGCGTATAACTTTAATCATGTCGAGAGAGCAGATGCTTGTAGAAAAAAAAGAACTTTTGTCATTAAGATAATCCTCATAGTTGCGATGCCCGGTAATGGCATTACGGAAAGCGTTAAGTTTGAACTCGAGTAGGAAGGATTGTGCGCCCGGCGTTCGCGCGTTGCCCTTCGAGAAAAAGTTTCCCGGCGAGCTTTAATGCTCTTATACACGTAGAGATAATTTAAAGGCGAATTTTCCGGAGCATTTGTGAGAAGAAGACTCCCCTTGCCTTCTCCGGCGTTCAACCGTCGGAGCAGGGCAAGTGATATAGAGCTTTAGAGAGACAAGAGAAACATCGTTGAAATAGTGTTTTTAGTTTTATTTTCCCTCAAAATACAGATTTCGCAAGCTCTCACTTTTGGAATCCGACAAGAGAGAAGATTATTATGTAATGAAAACGCTGTTTATTCCAGCAGAATAAAAACTTTTTCAAACAAATCCAAATGAACGGCGGATTATTTACAATTATTTAAATAAACTACACTTCAACGAGATTCGTTATTTGGACAGTACACTGAGAGAAAAGTGTATAGTGTTTTCAAAAAACACGCATGGTAAAAGAGAGTATAGTCAAGTTCCCTATAGTTTAGTGTCACCGCAATCATAATATGGTTAACACAACTATAAGCGAAAAGTATACGTCAACATGCGACTTTGGTGGCATGCTTGACTATCTAGTATCTCCGAAATTACTTTACAGTATTGTAAAAGGCTTTACAATATCGCAATGGTTAATTCAGCTATATCACAAAATCGGCGCACAAATACTAATGCTGCACTGAGAACAAAGTACATGGTATTTACGAACGGATCAGGCCCCGATCGGGGTTTGATGCGGGTAACACCTATTATGGAATCCTGATCGGGCCCCGATCGGGCCGGAAGTATTTAGGCCTTAAATCAGGCTATACTAAAATGGCCCTACTAAGGGCGTCCCCGATAAGATCCTACTAAGGCTTTCCCCGATAGAGCCCTACCAAGGCTTGCCCTGATAGGCCCTACTAAGGCTTTCCGTGATAGGGCCATAAATAGGTTTGCCCTATAACTGCCTCAGCAGCTGATAGATGCACATAACCTCTTATTTTCCACATGGAAACTTCGATTTTACAACATCGTAGCTTCGGAGTTTCGATGCATTCCTGAATTCTATTTTAAAAAAAGGTGCTATGGACTGTCACGACAAAAAACGTTATGCAACTCGGATGTGTATTAGAAGATTTTGGCAGCTTTGTAAGGCGAAGACAGAGAGAGCGGAATTATATATATATATATATATATATATATATATATATATATATATATATATATGTTGTCACGTGGCAATTTTCCGGGCTCCCCGGAAAACCTGTGAAGACGTCCCTCCCGCTCGACGCTCACCCCGAATGCGGACCTATAATAGACTAGGACCAATTTTATTATTGTTATTTATTTTTCTTGTCATTTATTTATTTATTTGCGAGGCACCTGCATGCACACCCACTTACACACTTGCTTAGGATTTAGAGGAAAGGTGTGGCAAGGAGAAAACTGACGGTTCGATGGCGGGAAAAAGGGAAATGCCGACTCTGCCGACGCTCTCGGAGGCCAACGTCCGGCCAAAGCGGAACGGCGATTATTGGTGGCAGCCTCGATCCGCTCAAGCGCGTCGGTTGGGACCCGAACTGCGTTAACAAATGCGGTTATCGAAGGACCTGCCACCAAAAACGTACCGAACGCCGGGGAGGTACGACCGTTATTCGGCAAGAGCGAAGATGATGACGGGGATCCCCGTCGTAACGATCCCTCTACCGAACGTCACTCGTCGACCGTCCTCGCGTACCCCTCCTCACACACACATGCGAACACACACACACACATGCGAACACCACGCACACAGGTGAACACACAGGCGGGTGGGAACGCACCCCACCCGAAAGAAAATTCGGGAAAGATTAAGAGAAAGAGGAGAGAGCCGACGTTCCGCTCGCAATTAGAGGAAATGACAAGGACTTCGCCGTTGAGTGTCAAGCAGGACGGACAGCGTTCGGAGGGCCTTTTCGCGTCTAAATTAACGCCGGTGAGTTTCGATCAATTCGCGTTATAATGTCGCGAACTGCCCGAGTCGAAATTTTCAGCCTATTTTAAAGGCCTTTGATCCTATGTCAGCCTCACTTGAGTCTGTTTACTGCTAGAAGTCCTACTATGGGCCGCCACATGCTCGTTCTTTGCTGCTTACCTCCTGCATACCCGAGTCGAAATTTTCAGCCTATTTTGAAGGCCTTTCATCCTATGTCAGCCTCACTTGAGTCTGTTTGCTGCTAGAAGTCTTACTATGGGCTCCTAACATGCTCTTTCTTTGCTGCTTACCTCCTGCATAGACCCTTATACTCCTACCTAACCTAGCTGAAGTAGTTGCAGCTCCTCTTTTGCTGCTAGAAGTCCTACTATGGGTCCTAACGTGCTCTTCCTTTGCTGCTTACCTCTTGCATAGGCCCTTATACTCCTACCTAACCTAGCTGAAATCGTTGCAGCTCCTCTTTTGATTCCGTTTGGACCTATCGCGCATTTGGCTGTTTCGACAAAACGAGGGTGGGGGTGGTCGCATTCGAAACAGCGCGTCTGATAGTTTTCAGTAACCGTCATGCGTTGGACTAGGAAGGACCGCGCGTTCGCCGTAGAGGGCTACTTTTCCATTGGCCTTTCCATTATCTCCACCCAGCGAACCTTTCGCATTCGCTTCAAACTTGCCCCTGCAGCTCCAGCAACTCTCCAAAGTGGAAGAAATGGATCTTGGGCAAATAGTTACAATATTTTTGATAGGAATTGCCCTCACGTATGCATGTATACGCGGGTCCCTATAGCAGATACGCATGCATACGTATAGGTACTAGTATACGTGTGTTGGTGTATGCTTAGGCATGTATGTGTGCGGGTATATACGTGTGTCTGCGCATGCGCGTATTCAGGCATATGTATCTCTATATGCATAATAGAGTGTATGCGTGTGCGTGTATACGTGTGCCAATCGACGTCCTCCTTAGCGCCTGCGAGTGGAGAAAAGGGAAATTTGTTCCCGTTCTAGGCGTTAAGTAGGAGCTCATTTTATATTGAATACGAAGCTATTTTACTGCCTTTATCTCCTACCACTGTCAGGATCTGGAGGGTCAAAATAGGCTGAAAATTTCGACTCGGGTAGGCTCTTATACTCCTACCTAACCTAGCTGAAGTCGTTGCAGCTCCTCTTTTGATTGCGTTTGGACCTATCGCGTATTTGGTTGTTTCGACGAAACGAGGGTGGGGATGGTCGCATTCGAAACAGCGGGTCTGATAGTTTTCAGTAACCGTCATGCGTTGGACTAGGAAGGACCGCGCGTTCGCCGTAGAGGGCTACTTTTCCAATGGCCTTTCCATTATCTCCACCCAGCGAACCTTTCGCATTCGCTTCAAACTTGCCCCTGCAGCTCCAGCAACTCTCCAAAGTGGAAGAAATGGATCTTGGGCAAATAGTTACAATATTTTTGATAATAATTGCGCTCACGTATGCATGTATACGCGGATCCCTATAGCAGGCACGCATGCATACGTATAGGTACTAGTATACGTGCCTTGGTGTATGCTTAGGCATGTATGTGTGCGGGTATATACGTGTGTCTGCGCATGCGCGTATTCAGGCATATGTATTTCTATATGCGTAATAGAGTGTATGCGTGTGCGTATATACATGTGCCAATCGACGTCCTCCTTAGCGCCTGCAAGTGGAGAAAAGGGAAATTTGTTCCCGTTCTAGGCGTTAAGTAGGAGCTCATTTTATATTGAATACGAAGCTATTTTACTGCCTTTATCTCCTACCACTGTGAGGATCTGGAGGGTCAAAATAGGCTGAAAATTTCGACTCGGGTGGTGCCCTTGGCTAGTCACAACGTCCGTCGACGTAAGCCCAATGTTTCGGGCCTGGCGGCGGCCTCTGCCTCACGGAGGCTGTGTGCAGTTTCCCTCCCTTTTCGGTTTTTCTTTATTTTTCTTTTGTTTTAATCGTGAGTCGCGCGGTTCGGCGTCACGGCGAAGTACGCACGCGTTGTTGTTTCCGTGGGGAAAATTAAAAGTGAATGCGTCAGTGTGGGTGTGAATGTAGTCGTCGATGTCAGTGTGAGTGTGCGTGCATTCGTCGATGTCGGTGTGGAAAATTTGCGAAAAGAGAGAGAGGAGAATAAATCGTGATCCATTCGTTTATCACGTCAGTTTGTTTTTTTTTGTTATTGCGCGGTGCTTAAATTTTCTTTGCCCCTAAACCTGCCCCTCTGCCACGACCCAAGGCTGCAGCTAGCCGGCAACTTGGGTGACCTCCGGTCGGACTTCGTCCGGCTAATTTTCCCGGCGAGCCGCCACGGCGGCTGATACCCTTTTAAATAAATTGCCGGGAAAAAAGGAGGTTCTTTTTGTGACACGCAGGAAAGATGAATTTTCTGTCACAATATATATATATATATATATATATATATATATATATATACATAAGGTTAAGTTTCAAAAATCTATAGCATGTTATTCGATAAACCTCTTTAATTGTCACAATGATATTAACTGATTAATATATTTTATGTGATACAACAAATAATTATAGGAATTTATTTGGTCTCTTATGCCATATCTGGGACCAAGATGTTACAAGCACGCGGTAGCATAGGGGCAGCGTGCGTAGCTTTGGGTAGGTAGGTACGAGGTTCGATTCCCATATAGGCGAAATATTTTCTTCGAACAAAAACATTTCAGCAGGCCAGGGAATGACGAATTATGATACAAAATCATTGTAGTGGAACTCTAAATTCCGTGGTTCATTCCATTTTATATTTTTGAAATATGATATGCATTTCTTTCTTCAACGTTACATTTCCTAGTAGGGCCCTTTCACGCTGCCTTATTAGTGCCCTACCAGGGCAGTCAGGCAACCTGATCGGGCCCTGATTTGGGCCCCATCAAAATTTATACGCGGGTAGTTGTGTTAACCATATTGTGATTGCGGTGTATATGGGTCATTCCATGTCAAATCGACAAATTTTTTACCTGACCCCCTTTGATTTCGCTGAAAATTTTCTATCTTTTTCTACCCCCCGAAAGTTATTTTTCAGAATTTTTTCAAATTTTTTTTCCCGACTCAAAAAAAGTTATGAATTTTTGAAAAAAACCGCTCTTTTATTTTTAAATTGCCAGAACTTTTTCAAAAATTGACCGTTTGGGAACTTTTTTTTTTCAAAATTTTTGTTTTTAAATGTAGTTTTCGAAAAAAAATATGAAAAAATTTTCAGAATCCCAGATATATGAAATATTTTAGTTTTTTTGAAAAAACCGTAATTTTCTCAAAGTCCGACCGTTTTTTTTTTTTTTTATTTTGCTCTAAAAATACTTCAACTAATTCTGCAATGATCCCCGTTAATCAAAAGATGTGACGACAATCGCTTCTAATTTTTTTTCTTGATTATAAAAAAATTTTTGTTGAATTTTTGCTGATTTTATATAACTTTGTTATGAAATTTTTTTTATTTCCTCGTGAAACCTCAAAAGTTAAAAAATAAAATTTTATTGGAGAATTTCAAGTGACTATCGTCCAAGAAATTGTTATTTAAAAAAAAAAAAAAATTTTTTTCTCTCATTGACGTTATTTTTTTACTCTTATGGACGTTTTTTTTTGGTACTGAAATATGACAACTTAACGTCATTTTGGTACTGAAACATGACAAAATAACGTCAATGAGAGAAAAAAATTATTTTTTTTTTTTAAATAACAATTTCTTGGACGATAATCACTTGAAATTCTCCAATAAAATTTTATTTTTCAACTTTTGAGGTTTCACGAGGAAATAAAAAAAATTTCATAACAAAGTTATATAAAATCAGCAAAAATTCAACAAAAATTTTTTTATAATCAAGAAAAAAAATTAGAAGCGATTGTCGTCACATCTTTTGATTAACGGGGATCATTGCAGAATTAGTTGAAGTATTTTTAGAGCAAAATAAAAAAAAAAAAACGGTCGGACTTTGAGAAAATTACGGTTTTTTCAAAAAAACTAAAATATTTCATATATCTGGGATTCTGAAAATTTTTTCATATTTTTTTTCGAAAACTACATTTAAAAACAAAAATTTTGAAAAAAAAAAAGTTCCCAAACGGTCAATTTTTGAAAAAGTTCTGGCAATTTAAAAATAAAAGAGCGGTTTTTTTCAAAAATTCATAACTTTTTTTGAGTCGGGAAAAAAAATTTGAAAAAATTCTGAAAAATAACTTTCGGGGGGTAGAAAAAGATAGAAAATTTTCAGCGAAATCAAAGGGGGTCAGGTAAAAAATTTGTCGATTTGACATGGAATGACCCATATAAACTATAGGGAATTTATCTATGTCCACTTTTACCATGGGCGTTTTTTTATAAATACTATGGATATTTTTCTCAGTGCAAGTTTGTACAATTTGTATCGTTAACATTAACACTGGTTGAGTATAAATTGTTATAAGATCTTACGAAAAGTGACTATACGAACAAAATTATGGTAATCTTATAGTGATGACGTAAATCATTTATGGAACGTGTCAATAAAGTAGAGACAGCTATATTAGCGCATTCATTAGTTTTTTAAATTCAATTTTTTGAAAACTATTGCGTTGCGCCAAAAATCCATTTAAGCAGTGGAATATATTATCAAGAAGATGATCTGTGCAAAATTCCACCTATATCGGAGGTAACAGCTATTCGGAATTGCAGCTGGAATTACTTTAATCTATTATGCCAAATATGCGATGAAAATAACATCAGTACCCGGTGGCATAGTGGCAGTGCGTAGTATAGATAGGTAGGTCGTACGTTCGAATCCATGTTCAGGCAAAATATTTTCTTCTATAGGAATCATTTCAGGAGGTCAGGGAATGACAAATTATGATAAACAATCATACAGGTAGTACTCTCAATTGAAAATCTTTGAATTTATCAAATAGTATATACATTTAGTAGACATACCATTGAGTATGGTAAATATCACTTTTTTATAGTGTAAGGAAATATCCATTTTATGAAAACTTACTATATTATTTAGCATTGAACAATCAACGTATGCTTGTAAGATTGTTGGTTGCGGTAACTCTACTTTATTGACACGTTCCACAAATGATTTACGTATTCACTATAAGATTACCATACTTTTGCTCGTATAGTAAACAGAGCATAGTTAACAAAACTGCTAAAATATCATAAGCAGTATTATATTTTAGGCAGTAATCATGACTATAAAATATTGTTGTCTCCTCACGGTAATATAAAATATGGTTAAAATATGGTTGAAGTTATTATACATTTCTCTCAGCGTAAAAAAGCAATTCCGAAATATTTTGTGAAGAAAAAAGTATTACTATACGAAACCGGTGCGATGGTCTAGTGGTTAGCGTGCTCGCCACTAAACCAGCGGACCGGGAGGTCCCGGGTTCGAATCCCAGTCGCGTACATTTCGTCGGGAAATGTTTTCCTTCGGCATTTCGCGGCGAAATAAGACTAGTTCCACGACTGGGGGCGATCTCGATGATCGGCTGTATTGGTGTAGGTTTTCCGCAGTTTCCCTATACCTGTGACAGAAATGTCATGATGAATGTAATACAGAGGGGGAAGTCGGCTGCGGCCGCAAGAGGGGGGAACAGGGAGAAAGATGGAGAATAAAGGAGTAAACAGTAGAGGAAAGAAACGGGCACAATGAGGGGAAAGAATAGGTAACAAACGCGAAAAGCGTGTACCTAAGGAAAAAAAAGTATTGCTATACGTATTGAAGAACTAAAATATGTAAAATTATTATTTTCAAGGCATTTATCTCGACTTTGCAAGGCTCGAACATTCGATGAAATTGTAGACGTCGAGACAGTACGTACACCAATAGGCAGCCAATTGAAAAAAATCCGCGGAGAATTGATTTCAAGAATACCTCGAGGGTGAAAGATTCTCGTCTTGGGATAGCGGGCGAAAAAAGCCTGAGAGTGTGTGGGACGACAAAAGAGAAATAAAATCCGTGACATAACGTCGCGGGATCTCTCGTCGCCTCTACGCCTAGCTAACATTCTATAGAGTCGTCGGATCGCAACATCTGGGAATCGGATATCCGGCCAATTATGTTTTGCGTGATTAACGGCCCGGACTCGGTTTTACCTTCCGTTTTTTTTCTACTTCACTGCGACCGCAGTGCCATAGATTTTCCATTATCGAGTCTTTCGACCCTCTCGCGTCGTGATTCCCTCGTAATCAGACCCTTATACTATTTTCAGGGGAATCTTCTCGAGGGCCTCGAGAGACGGAAAAAAAGTCTTCATTTATGCCGGATATAGTGGCGAAAGTGCGATATTCATCGCGAATCAATTCAACTCGCTCGGGGGAAAAAGAACGTCCTACTTTATTCATCCGTGTCTTCTCTCACTCTGGCTGAGTTAGATTAACGCGTGTATATGGCCGAGCCGAAAAAGCACTTGACGCCTGGAGGAAAATACTGCCGTGTCTTGTTTCGACTAGGCACCAGGACCAATTTATCTTCCAGGCATCGTTCAATTAGGATACATGAATATTGCATGCGCTCGAAACTGGTGTCTATGTATCGGATCAATTTTTTCGTGCACTTCACGAGACGAATTTCCATGCGACTCGAGCTCTCCTGAATTCGGAAAGTAGTAACGTTTTACGAGCGCACTTCAGATTCATATAAAATAAAGCTTACTAAGATAAATTCAACTTTCGTAACATATTTCCGTGTTCAACCTAAGGTTCGTTTTATATTATTTGTGCAATAGGGTATTTGACTATATTAAAAATATGGTTCATTCTCTTGTCATCCTAACAGGAAATAGTGTTTCAAAAGGATTATCTGTCATTTTATCGAAAAAATATCCATTATTTTTGTTTATTTCAATTTTTAAATGACATCAATTTGAACGTTTGGTCACGTGGACAAAAACGGTCCAGTATTAGTTGAATATCTGGTGACGTCACATGCTAGCAAATATATTGTCATTATGAGTCCTGTGATGAGTAATGAGCGATTTTCAAGTTTAATTCAGTACACAGAGAAAAAAACATGATTGATCCAATATGTAGTATAGGCGTTATTAAATGAAATTTCGTTCATTCAATTGTAAAATTGTTGGTGTGAATAATCGGATTTATTAGTCCAAACAAAACGCTATTGACTTCAATAACATGATAAAATTGGAAGTTTGTTTTTATTCAAAAGATATATTGTTAGCCGAGAACAATATATTATTGAAACTAGCTAAAAAATTATCGCGAACAAATTAGATAGTTTTGAATACAGTTTTTGCAACGAACGAAAAAAGCGTTTCAATTCATAACATGGATATCGTTGATTCGAGTACACAAGAAAAATTAAATTTCGCTCGTTTGATTCAAATAAAATTTCTATTGAGTAAAAATGTTGTTTTATTGTTTTCACCATATCCGATATTGATTTTAAGTACATTATTCGTTAAAATATTAATATTTTATTTTGATTGAAAAATATTAAGCAAATGTCTGAATCGGTTGAAAAATTATGCGACAGTAAAATTGGTTTCTTGCACATTTGGTTGAAAAAATTCAACCAAATCATGGCCGAGCGCCACCGAAATTATAGGCGTGAGGAAACCCATAGTTCTCGGAGTAACCGCTAGGGGCCGCACGCGCGTTCGTTTCTCGTAAGCGTAGCGCGAACCGATAATGTACTTTAACACTGGAGAAACTCTAAAGAGTATCGCTTCTTGGCCTGTGACCTGTCTAATCAGTTGAATATCTGATATTCTCTCCACTATTATCGTAGGTGGATGCCTTGGAAGATTATCGTGAAATATGCCTTGGAACTTACGTCCCAAGGCATATTCGTTTCGATGTAGTAAAGAAATAATTAATTCTATTGATTATATTTTTGTACAAAAAAATTTTTTTGTAGCAACCGCTTAATTATTTCATCCAATACATCTACGGATTGTATATATAATGATTTCAATACAATATCATTTTATTTGAGGGATAATGTAGATATTTCGAGAACAGAAGAGCTTTTTAAAATAAAATAATACGGTATTTAAATCAATCACATTTTCCAATATTTTATAGTATTGAAACAATCTCATATATCGGTAGCACTCTGCAGCAGCACATTTATTTGGATCAACCAATATATTTTTTTGATTCAATTGGTTTTTTTTCTCAGTGTATATTTTCGTGCTTTTTCTGTTCATTCGGGGCCGGGTTGAAATTCCGAACTTTAAATGATCCGAACGTTCAAAACTCCTAAAGAATTTTACCCGAAAGACCAACACTCCGAAAGAATTTTACCCGAAAGACCAAAACTCCGAAAATCGGAATGGGGTCGGGTTGAAACTCCGAGCTTTGAATGATCAGAACGCTCAAAACTCCGAAAGAATACTAGCCCGAAAGATCCAAACTCCGTAAGAATTTTACACGAAAGACCAAAACTCCGAAAATCTGAACACCCTCAAAATAATTCGGCTATGGACGTTTTAAAAGTTTCAAAATTTTCAATAAATCGACGAATTATTTAAAGTTTTTTACTTATTAAGAAGTGATTTTGCGTCAATTTGGAAATTTTGTCTAGATAATGTTATACGTTCTACATCATTTGCAGTCAACTATGTAGACCTTCGCTGGCATGATCTTGACGAACCTTGTAATTTCGGAACATGAGAATTAGGAATTTTCAACTGTCGGCGCATTCAAAGTTCGGAATTTCAACCCGGCCTCCATGTCAAGATCATGTCAGCGAAAGTCTAAACAGTTGACTGTAAATTACGTAGAACGTATAACATTGTCTAAACAAATTTCTAAATTGACGCAAAATCACTTCTTAATCAAAATAAATTCTTGAAATAATTCGTCGATTTATTGAAAATTTTGAAACTTTTAAAACTTCCATAGCCGATTCATCTTGACGGTGTACAGATTTTCGGAATTTTGGTCTTTCGTGTAAAATTCGTTCGGAGTTTTATGCGATCTGATCATTCAAAGTTCGGAATTTGAACCCGGCCCTATCTTGAATTTCGGAATATTATAATTACGAATTTTAAACCGTCGGAGCATTCAAAGTTCGAAATTTCAACTCGGCCCCGCCGTCACGTGACTATATATCTGACAATGGGAGAGTTTTAGCGGTCTGAATGAATCTTAAAATTTCATTACCGATTTATATCGCAAATGCAAGAAAATTAAACAAATATTGTGAGCATAATATAAAATAATTAACCATTTAAGTTGATTTCCGTACAACAGTCAAATACCCTATTGAGAAAGAATGCGAAATAAAGAAAAAAGGGCGAGCGAAAGGGAAATTCGCTTGGGGGAAAGTTTTTTCTTCTGAAGTTCGGAAGTTTTTATGAAAATATCTTTAGAATGTTTCAGATTGGGAAAAAATGAGTTGTATTACTAAAGGCTTATGCCTAGTTGTAAAAGTCGAAAAACCACTTTTTTCAAAACCAGAATACTTTGACAGTATATCAAAAACAGTATATAAAATTGAAAGATTTATAGGCTGTTACGTTGACGTCCGTCGGAACGCTCGGAGCGTCGCACAGTAGGAGAAAAGCCCAAAAACCTGGCCAAAACCCCAAAAAATAAATTTTCGAAATAGGGTCAGTTGAGTAGTCATTCAGGTAGAGGACTAGTAACTGCATTCTATTGTGGAAGGGAAAGCCCTTTAAGTGTATACCTGCGCCGCAGCGTCAGTTGGCAGTTAGTGTTCGTGAAGAGTGTACGTGTCACGCGCTGAACAGACGAAAATAACGCTGACTTCAAAAACCCATAACTTTAAAGTGACGGGTTTAATTTCAATTCTGCAACATGGATACGACTTCTGGAGGTATGTAGAACATGTTTTTACATCGGTTGAATCTAAAGTTTATGTATAAATGATTGAAATGTAGTATAGCCTTCGGCATAAATAAAATTGAATAATTTTGAAAACTTATATTTTCAACGGTCCGAAAAGTTATATATTTTGTCACATTTTGCAAAGCTCCTAGTCTCGGCCTTTAGTTTAATGTATAAGCTTTCGAAATTTACAAGAGTTACCTGCGGAAAACGTGCGTCTTGTCCGTTATGATTTTTTTCGCATCGTGCGGTAGCCGAGCGTGCATCCGGCACTATTGAGCAGCCTCTGCGCCTCTACCTGAGAATGGGTGAAGTAGCATCATAACGGACAAGACGGCTGTTATACGCTTGAAATAAATTATTTTAATATATATGTATGTGTATATATATATATATAAATTTTCTGTGATTTAATTATGATATATACGTATGCATATATATATATACATATTAAAATCAACCACATAAAAATTTCTTAAATATGAATGAAATGTTATAACATTCAAATAAAATATTTGAATATATATATATATATATAGAGACGAATTTTGCGCCGAGATTGAAGCCGTGCCGGGAGTTGTAATAGATACAAACTCGGATAATGATTCTGACTCCGACTCCGACTCCGATTACGATTTTGATTAAGAATAAAATTTTCTATTTTTGAAACGTTCCGTATGTATTTTGGAAATAAAAATAATAATTGCGTAGAATACACTGTTCACGTTTATTTTATTATGATGATTTTTTTAAATATATTAATTTATCTATTTAGCAGGATACTCGGCCATTTTGTTTATAACAATTTGCTGTAAGCTCTTTGTTGCAAGTTATAAACAATAGATATCGGATTGGTAATCAGCGACCTTGAAAACCCGTATATACCAATTTTTGTCAACATCTGGTAACTTTTTAACGTTCATGTCGGCCATATTGGATCGGCCATTTTTTTTACGATAATTTGGCTTGCGGATTCGTAATCAGCGACCTTGAAAACCCGTAAATACCAATTTTTGTCGACATCTGGCAACTTTTTAACATTCATGTCAGCCATATTGGATCGGCCATTTTGTTTACGATAATTTGGCTTTCAGATTCGTAATCAGCGACCTTGAAAACCCCTGTAAGCCAATTTTCATTCCCGTCAAAGGTCATTTGAGGTTTTGGCCAGGTTTTTGGGCTTTTCTCCTACTGTGCGTCGCTCGAAACTTTGAACACTTTTTTCTCGAAAGTAGGTTTTGAAAGTCGGTGGGCAAAATACCTCAAACACTATGGCATCCATCTTTCTGAATTTTGTAGGGCTGTTCCTAAATGTAAACATATCGTATTTGATTGAAAGGTTTTTCCCTCAATGTATACCTTCGAATTGATGAACGAAAAATGCCCATTTTTCCCAAAAAAGTAAGACTCTCACTTTGAACGCGCAACTTTTTTTAATCTTGATATTTTGGAAATTCCTTCGATTATTTATAGCCGAAACTAATATACTAACGAAATCTATTTGATTTTGTGAGATAAGATAACGTGCGTCAGAAGGGCAGTGCTCACAGCAAAATAAGTTTTTGGGAGCGCTTCCCGGACATCGGCTGTCAATCAATTATAATTGAATATTTTTACACAAAAAATTACAGTGTTCTTCAGATGGAACTTTTTCAAGTACCTAATTTTTGTGCAAATTTATCATCACGATCTTCTTTAAAAAATCACAAAAATAAGCTGTTTTCGACTATTACAACTATGCATATTCTGTTGAATGCCCGAAAATATGAGTTTGTGGGTAGGGTTTTCCTTCCTCATGTCCGAACCTCGGCAAATTTGTAAATATCCGGGTAACATTATCGAAACTTGAAGAGAAAACGTTAATGATATTTGGTGAGAATTTAAAAGAGTAGAATTTTTTTTAATGTTCACTTATTCAATAAATTTCAGTAAATACTCTGTTTCATTCCACTTCGGATATATGGAGTTGAATTTCTTTTTACCGATAAATATTACAATTGAACAATGGTCGGGCTGAAAATTTCCAAGAATCAGTGAAGACGTTAAAATTTTATGAAATTTCGATTTTTTCGAATTGGGAAGCATGAATCGACGCTCTTTTTTATTGTACATGACGTATATTTTCTTTCAAATAGAATTCATTATTACAATTAATTAAACATACAAGTATTCTATTACCCACCATCGATTGAATATGCAAGTGTTAAAAGGATTTCGATTTTAGCGAAGTTCGAATGTTCAGAATATCGTCTTTGTGTGGTATAACTTTTTAAAAATTTCTCTACAGACAGCGCCCGGGACCAGATTTTTATTTAACATGGCCATCTTCGGCATTGGAGGCTGGCGGTACATTTAAAACTCGCTCATTGCTGTCTCATCGTTTTATTTACTCTGCAAAGCTTTTCTTTTTGCGAAACATTCCGAGCATAATAAAGTGATGAGGACGAAATCCAGTTTCAATTGCACGATTTTACTTGCAGATGCTGTCACGTATACGGAGTTTTTTTTCAAATAAATGGAAAATCGATGAAGTATTTAACACCGTGAAAATCGCCATTTCAAATCCATCATATTTGCAGAGCAAGGATTTCAATTTCACGTTTAAAAAAAAATACGTTCCTCGACAGCCAATGGAACGAAAAGTGTTTTCGATTAAGGGGCGCGGGAAAGGCAGAAAGGGTAAATTGGAGAGGTTGGCGCCAAGGCACGGTGGCAGCCGGGAAAGCACCCTTGCGTCGTGTCCTACATTTGGTATATTTCCGTTCAAAATGAAATAAAATAAAGAGAAATAGCGCACGAAACCACACTGTCCCTGTAAGGCAGCAATTTAGCCGGTCATTTTATAGCACACTGAAAGAAAGTGCGAGGTATAAAATTAAGTGGGATAGGGTCGAGAATATTGAGAGAAAGCCCGAAGTGTCCGGTTCACTCAAGTCGGTATGGATATTCAAATGAGATTATCAACGCATACGTATATACTGAAAGAGAATTTCGCAAGCCCTCGAATTACATATACATGCACACGTGCTCGCATCCAGCGAGAATTTAACGTCGGAGCAAATTTAATTGTCGGGAAAAAGCTCAAGCATCGGAGCCAAAAACGTAAGCGTATGCTCACGTGTAGCTCGAGAAAAACTTGTATTAAATATTCAACTCTTTGCGAATAATGTTTGAATATGCATAAAGGATTTGCATTTTTTTTAAACGTCTTAAAAATGTTTTGTTTTCTTTCATGTGGGTTTTACCGAAAAACGCACATTTAAAAAAAAATGTTCACAGGCATAAATAACGACTCGATTTAAAGCGTTTCAGTATCACAGTTTGCTTTTAACGATCTTTGCGATATTAACCTTTTTATCCGTGGATCAATTTAATGTGTCGCAAAAGACGTCTCAATAAAAAACCATTATTAATCCTTTTTTCTTCACATTTTCTTTACAAGTGCGTCTTATAAATCTACGAAATATTTAAAGAGACAGCAATTACACTTTGGAAAAATTTCCGTAGTTACAAAACATTTACGTGTATTTCATACGCGCCTTTTAAATAGTCGTGCTATTGCATTACAAGAATGGTAATGCATCATGTCTCTACTTGGTTTTCAGTCTTGACAGTAGCCGTCAATACTGCTAAGATTGTGATTCATAAAATTGTAATGCGGAACTCTTTAGGTGGTTTTGTAGTTTTGGTAAAATCTTAGGAATTGGCTGAAATCTAAGTATGGTGTAGATATGACCTTCATCGACTGATGCCCACAAATTCAATTCGATTCACCGTTTAGTTCATGAGATAATTGCAATTGAATATGGGTATTTTTGTGCGCGATCCCTATACCTAACACGTAAACCGATAGGAGTTTGCTCGCATTTCTAGATATAGGTTCTAAACGGATCTTAGAATTTCAAAATAAAAACACACGTGTACGCAGTACTGTTGTGGGATTGATATTTAAAAAAATGACAAACGTTGACCGTTTAGTTTCGGAGATATCGACTCATAAAAAGTGGTGATTTTATTCCACACCGAACTCGGGCCCAACCATCTGTAACGGAATGGCAACAGTGTACGCTGCAGCCAGCTGATCGGCGCGTGGTCTGGGAACTCGAAGCGTGTTTCTTTCCCCGAGTTTTAGTAATTCTGAGACGGATGTGAAATAAATATATTCTGCAAATAAATTTAATTTGTTCAATTTATGCATATATTAATGCATGTATTTGTCTTTGCAACAGCAAATATAATTTAAACTGTCGGCAAGGTGTTGTAGATCCACAATTCGACGTTCTTCGACAGCGAATTTTTGTTGCTGATCGTTGAGGTTATGGTTATTCTCATCGCATTTAGCCGCATTTGCTTGAGACATGGCACAGCTTTCAGTGTTTTAGCAACCGCTTTTTTCCTGTAAACTTTCCTTTGTATCGCATTTGGGTTGAACTTTTTACGCTTTTTTTACTTATATAAAATATTCCGCGAAAGACGAATCGTAGGAAGCCAACGCTATGACTGCAGGAAAATCGCGTGGTTGCCACGATTACAGCGCCGCTCTCTATACGAGTATGAGACCTATTCATGCATGAGGTGCGAATGTGTGGGACATATAGAAGGTACAAGCTCTGTCAAAAATGTACAACCGTACCGTACAAATCGTATAGGCATTGGATGTTACTATACGCTTCGACCGAAACTTTTTTTTTTTAATAATGTGAAAATTTTTACAAACTGAATTTTTGGGTAAATAAAAAAAAATCATCATTCACCAAGGGGGAAAATTTTTTTCAAAGAAAAACAAATTACTTCAAGATGTCATAAAAAATACAAATCCTCGATGCATATTCAAACATTCTTGCAAAGAGTTAAATATGTAATACAAGATTTTTCTAAGTAGACTTGAGCATACGCTTGCATTTTCGGTTCTCGTGCTTCAGCGTTTTCCGAAAATCATAATTAAATGAAATTATAATTCTTAAGTAACAATATCCACTATTATCACTTGAGAATTATAATTTATGTCACAATAATCGTTTAACATTATAAACGTTTTTCTTAATAGTACATACAAATTATCGGAGTCACACAACCTTTATTGTTTATGACGTTTGCATCGTTCGAAGACAACGATTTCGTTGTTAATTTTTTGTGTCTCTATTTTTACAAGGCTTCATTCGTAAATATTTCCGGTTCAAAATTTGTAACCCATTTTTCAAGCACTTGCTGGCATCCGATCAGGCTGAAATTTGGCATACCTATGTAACTTCGGCGACAATGCAATAACATGGTACCATGGAGCTGGTGTGATGATGGAGGTGAGAGGTGGCCATGCAGCAATTGCATGTACCAGGACAGTCAAGTTTGTGCTCATTTGTTTTGTTATTATGAGCACAACTCATTACACATCATAACGCGAGTCTGATGATGGAGGTGGGAGGTGGACACTGGAACTCTATAATGACATATGTTAGGACAGTCGAGTTTGTGCTCATTTGTTTTGTTGTCATGAGCACTTTTCATTACGCATGATAACGAGAGTCTGATAATGGTGGTGGAAGGTGGGAATTGAAATTTCCTAATGGCAAATGATGCGACAATCGAGCTTGGGCTCATTAATTTTGTTGACATGAGCACTATTTATAATTACACTGTTATAAAGTTTCTCGCGAAACCTTTATAACCTAAGGCAAAGTTTTTTATTACGCCGATGTTTGAACGGCATGAGGATCTGGCATGGCAAATAAATAAACAAATTCTAATACTAAATAGTAAAAAATAAACTAAACGCAGAAAAAGTTTTTAAAACAAGCTTGTATTTATAAATTAGGAAGAGTCCGGTTACTGAGTAGCCGGGGTCGTCAACGGGTAAGCCGAATCGAGGGTTTTTTTTGGGAACGTGCGCAGGAGGGAATTTCGGAGAGGATTTCTCTGGGGGGCGAGGGAGGAGAGGGAGATCGTCCGAGGATAGAGGGCGGCGGGGAAAGAGGGGGAGAAACCTGGAGGTCGGCTGCAACCTTATCAAAAAGGGTGTCAAAGCCCTCCTTGCCGGGACTGGTGGGGTGTTCTCCGTTTCGGCCGGTAAAGGGGCTACGTTCCTTCCCCAAGGGGGTAAGGGCATTGACCGTCGGGGACCTCGGGCGCGCCGTGTAATGCGTACCCCGAACCTCGGATCCGTAGTTGCTGCCGCTTGCCTAGCACACCGACGCTGCGACGCCGGGTCGTGTGGTTTTGGCAAAAAGAAGAAAACAAAGTTGTTAAAAATAAAAATAAAATTAGAAAATGAATAAAAAATTAATTAATGAATTAACCAATTGATTTCTTAATTAGATAGCGATGAGGGACATAAATACGGAGGACCAATGTACAGAGACGAACATTTCTGATAAAAGTGCAGAGAAAAAAAAACGAAAAACTATATATATATACAAGAGGTGAAACAAAACTCTAGCTATGTACAGGGTTGAGTTCGCGTGACATGACGACGTCGTGTACGACGCTACAGTTGGCCCGGTTGTCGGGGTCCGGTACGCGGAAGAAGTCGCGGTCACCTCTCGGTAGTAGGCACCTTCCGGTGGCTAGGAGGCGTCACCTTGCGGTGGCAGTCACCTTTCCGTGGCTAGAAGGGGGCACCTTTCAGTGGCTTAGGAGGGTTCTGTACTACCTTTCGGTGATCAAGAACTGAGAGCGAACGGCCTCGCGCTCCGCCTTATATACCTGCTGGAGCGGCAAATTCGCCGCCGAACTCCAGGCACGGGTGTATCAGCGCGAGACCCGGGGCGCATGTTGAATTTTTCCCGAGACGCGGCGAGCCTCCAAGGGGTTCCGAGACGCGGCTCTCGCGTCCCAGCGTTGGACAAGACGTATAGTACGCGGGTCACAGAGCGCGGCGCTGGCGTGTCGCGTCGCGGTACGAGTGTTATGAATGTCGCGGGTGTCGAGCAGTCGACACACGAGACCGTAGGCCTAAACTTGCAATGCGTTTCATTTTTTAACCGGGCGGTATACGAGTTGTGTAGTATGTGTTCGTATTCGGTGAGCAACAATTAAACAGTGTATTGATTAATAATGTCGACGTTACATGTAATGCTAGGAATTGTTCCTTTTTGCTGGTTTTACATCGTAATTTGCGCATGTGATTTTTTGTTTGTCCGATCGATCTACAAGGGTCAGAGGCGTGTTACATAAATCCGATGTTGTTCTAGACGCACAACGTTTTATTTCTTAAATAGTTTCTTAAATTTCATTCCGTTAGTTCGCGAGTATTTTGCAGTGTCTTATTAACGACTTGGGATTTTTACAGTGGCTCGGAGGCTACGAGGGCTACGAGGGACCCAGAGGCCTGGTATGCTGAATGTCGAGGTAAGCGGTGAGTATGGCCGTGTACATTTTATTGTTTTCTAGGTACTTAATTTTATTAAATAAATCGTGAGTTTTTTTAATGAATTTTTCATTTCTTTTTTCAGGTAGGAGTCGGAAGACCGACGACGACCCGACTCCTGGGGCGACGACAAGGACTCGACGATAGACGCCTTCGCGCTGGTAAGTATTTCTTAGGTATAATAATTAGGGATTAGATCATTGATTTAATAAATTTGGTACACGCATGCATAAAATAATAATTCGCTTTGGATTTCACAGGTGGACGTCGAGAGACAGGCGAAGGGAGCCTTCATCGCTAAGGTAAGGATGGGGAACACTACCGTTCCCTCGTTTCAATGTTTAGTGTATCTGTAGTTGTTAAATTGACACAGTAATCAATGTTGTGCTGTTTGTTTTTTGTTACAGGGTTTCGAAGGTGCGAGGACGAAGATGACGTCAAAGAGATTGTGCGCCAAACAACAATTCAAGTGTGGGTACAAGGCATCAATGCTCGTCTACTAAACGCATAGAATATTTCATAAATCCAAAATAAAATAAACCACGCATCCAGAATAAAATAAACCACGCAATAAAATAAACAACGCACCTCGATGATTTTTTATTATAATTCGCCATTCCCTGACCGCCCGTAATGATTTATTTCGAAGAAAATATTTCGTCTAATCGGAATCGAAACCTAGAACCTAACTGCCTACCTTCTGCCTATCCTACGCACGCTGCCATTATGCTACAGAGTACTTTTGGCATCTCTAGCACAAATGTGGCATAAGAGACAAAAGTAATTCCGGCTGTACTTCCGAATAGCTGTTACCTGTGATTTAGGTGACATTTTGCACAAATCTTATTTTATAATATAAATCACTGTTTAAATGGATTTTAGCGCTTCGCAATAATTCTGTACCATATAATATTGATTTATACCATATTACATGACATGACCTGCTAAATGCATAGTAATATAGTGTCTAGTAATAGTGTGTCCTACAAGAACAGAAGGTGAACTTCAAGAAGAAATGTTTAATCCTATTTTTGCAATGTAACAAACATACTATGTAACAGTTTGTGAGACATGCGTAGTCCTTAAAACTATTAAGCTGCAGTTGCTCGAACTGCAAATGATTTACGTCTTCGATATAAGTAAACTTTACTATATTTTTTTTTCGTATAGTCACTTTTTATAAGTGACATTGTTTCTTCTAACAAATTATACTCGAAAAACGTTAATGTTAACCATATGAGTTGTACAAATTTGAAAAGAATAGTAGAAGTTTGACTGAAGAAAACTTAACGTACAGTATACTATGTTCAAATGGTGCTTCAAAGAAGGCCTCGTGAAAACTTTTCGCGTTAATATTAATAGTAAGAAAGTTATAAACAAAAAAATAAAAAATAAGAGGATTAATATTAGCGCAAAAAGTTATTGATACAAGTTATGGAGAATTGTATCAACTACAAAAAAGCTCCCTACAAAACTTTTGTCGGCCTCACAATTATGGAGATAAATTTAAAAAACACGGCCCTTCAAAACGAATGAGAATTGAGAGTGATCATGATTGATGGTTCCGAAATAATTATTGAAAAACTTAACAATATAATTTTTTTTAAACTTCTGCTCGAAATAGAATTATTGACAATTTGTTTAATACCGACGTAACCTGCTCACCTTCTACTACCTCCCTTCACAACGCTGAAAAATCAATGAAAACAAACCGTATATTGAAAACAAGTTTACTTGTTTTTAACAAAATTCTCTATTAAAAAGTAAGAAGCATTTTTATTGTCAGATTTCAAATTAATTAATAATCTTTCCTCAAAGTTTGTATCCCCTAATTTTTCATATTCTTTGTTTATAACATTTTTATCATTGACATTAGCGCAAAAAGTTATGGATGTATCAACTACAAAATGCTCTCTACAAAATGTTGTCATCCTCACGGTTACGAAGATAAATAAAAATAACTAATCACACCTTTCATTTCAAGATGGAAGCCGTTCTACCACCCTTAACGTCCCGCAAACTGAGTTTCACACTAATGGCCGACTTCCCCAAAACATGAAAAAAATAGTGTTCTACCCAAAATGTTCAGCAAAATCACTATTTGACCGTATTAGTATTCAACATTAGTATTTGTACGCCGATTTTGTTATAGCACTGAATTAAACATATCCATATTGCCAAGTCTTTTACAATAATGAATTATCATTTCGGGGATAATAGATAGTTAAACATGCCACCCAAATCGCATCTTTAGGTATACTTTTCGCTTATAGTCCTGTTAACCATATTATGATTGCGGTGTCAATAAACTATAACGAATTTTACTATCCCCTCTTCTACCATAGACATTTGTTGTAAATACCATGGACTTTTCTGTCAGTTTACTTTTTTAAATACCTCATTTTTGTGGAAATCTATCATTACGATGTTCTATTAGAAATTCCCAGAAATGAGCTTTTATCGACTGTTACGACTAGGCATAACCCCTTAAGGGGTCTTCTCACTTTAGACGCTAAAAAAGGCTATTTTCATGAATTTTTTTCATAGGTTTATATTATAGATATTCATATAAAAGTTGTTCCACTTCATAACACACACTTTCGAAATACATTTTCAAAAAAGGAGACATTTAAGTCACTATTTATAGAGGAAAATGGTAGTTAAACAATGTCGTAAAAAATTATGGGCCTGCGCTGTTGATGAAATCTCGGAGATCGGTCATCCAAAACAAAAAATCAAACGGTTTTACAAGGAGACGGCACAACCGCGGGGTCGGGCATTTGGCCGAATTTTTTTCTGGTGAAAGAGGACCCCTAGCACCTCACGTGGTTAAAGTAGTAGAACGCACTACTCGAAAAATTCCGAGAAAAACCGATTCAAAGTTTCTTAGACGTCTTATGAGTTTAAAATGTCATATCGAGCCGCCGTCTAGTCTAGACGGTTAGGGCTTGGTTTTTTGCGCCGGAGGTCTCGAGTTCGATTCCTCCTTCGGATCTTACTTTTTTTTGTTATCCCAACAATTATTCAAAACGTTTCTCATCCCTACATTATTTTTTTAAATTTATTTTAGCTCAAGAACGTAAAGTTTTTCATTCACTGAAAAATATTCGTGCTCGTTGTTCTATTTGGTTTTATGGCCTTGTAAGGGTCTAAATAATTTTGACCTGGGGTCCCCTTACGATTATATCGGACATCTGCGCAAAGGACTGTGCGTGAGTCTGTGAGAATTGAACAGCAGTTCATTTTTCGATTTCGTCGTGAACAGGCGTGCCTATTTCTTATTGTCAAATTTCAAAGTTCTCTTACAATTCGAAGTTAAAAATTTCGACTGAAGAAATTGCTGGCCTTAAAATTATCAGTTATTAGAAATATTTTCATGAATGTTAATGGGACATGTTTTTGTACGGATGTATTGCAAACTCCCTGCGATTGTAAAAAATCCGCTTTTAGATATTGCGCAAGATGTCCCAAAAATTATTGCTTTGTTTGTTTCTACGATAATTACCACTGCGGTTTTTGTATATAATTATTATATGAATAAAAATTGAATTTTTCCTAATCGACTTTGTTATTCTCATGAAAAACCCAATGTTCCTCCTCATATACTTTGCAATGAAAAATAAAAAGACCCACCGTTTTGAATTGTTTTATTGGAAAAAATAATGTAAATAAATTTAAAAAAATAATGTAGGGATGAGAAACGTTTTGAATAATTGTTGGGATAACAAGAAAAAAAAAGTTCCGAAGGAGGAATCGAACTCGAGACCTCCGGCGCAAAAGACCGAGCCCGAACCGTCTAGACTAGACGGCGGCTCGACAAGCGCTTGACATTTTAAATTCATAAGGCGCCTAATAAACTTCGAATCGATTTTTCTCGGAATCTTCCGAGTAGTGCGTCCTACTACTTTAACCACGTGAGGTGCTAGGGGTCTTCTTTCGTCACAAACAAAATTCGGCCGAATACCTGACTCCACGGTCGTGTCGTCTCTTTGTTAGATTCAGTATGTTAATGGCTATAGGGCATATCATATACTATTTTTGATATATGCAAAAATAACAAAAACGGCGGACATTTTTCGAAAAAAACGTGTCTTTTTTCACCGTTTTTGGCAAAAAAAAATAGTAAATGTAAAATTTTTAAATATCCTTGATATGTGCTATAGCTATAGTTTTAAAGAATATGTGGTTAAAAGTGCATAAAGGTCGGTTCAGTAGTTTCGAAGATTTTATCAATTCGAAATTTATTTGGAAAGTGTATTTATTAAATGTAACAACTTTTATATCAATATCTATAATATAAACCTATAAGAAAAATAGCCTTTTTAGCGTCTAAACACTGAGAAAAAAACCAATTGAATCAAAAAAATCTATTGGTTGATCCAAATAAATGTGTGATCGCGGAGTGCCACCAATATATGAGATTGTTACAATACTATAAAATATTGGAAAATGTGATTGATTCAAAAAAATTATTATTTAATTTGAAAATCTCGTCTATTCTCTGAATATCTACATTATCCTTCAAATAAAATTATATTCTATTGAAATCATTCTATATACAATCCGTAGATGTATGGATGAAATAATCAAGTGGTTGCGACAACATTATTTATTTCGTATAAAGATATAATCGACAGAATGAATTATTTCTTTACTACATCGAAACGAACATGCTATAAGACGTAAGTTTTTCAATATGTTTTAAATCTCAAATAAAAAGTGAGCATTAGAATGATGATCCACGATAATAGTGGATAGAATATCAGATATCCAATGGAACATCCATGGAGAGAATATCAGAATTTTTTCAACCAAATGCGCAAGAAACAAATTTCATTTCCGCATAATTTTCTACCCAATTCAGACATTTGCTTACTATTTTTCAATCAAAATAAATTATTAATATTTTAACGAATAATGTACTTGAAAATCAATATCGGATATGGTGAAAAAAAATAACATATTTACTCAATAGAAATTTAATCTGAATCATACGGGCGAAATTCAATTTGTCTTGTGTACTCGAATCAACAATATTCATGTTATGAATTGAAACGCTTTTTTTTGTTCGTTGCAGAAAATGCATTCAAAACTTTGTAATTTGTTCGCGATAATTTTTTAGATACTTTCAATAATACATTATTCTCGGCTAACAATATATCTTTTAGATGAACAAAAACTTTTCATTTTATCATGTCATTAATGCTGATAGCGTTTTGTTTGGACTAATAAATACGATTATTTACACCAAAAATTTTACAATTGAGTCAACGAAATTTCATTCAATAACGCCAATGATATTGGGACAATGATTTATTTTGTCAGTGAGGTGAGAAGATCCCTTAACATGCACGATCACCTGTATTTTATTAGTCATTTTAGTTACCCCTCGATACCTGGATCGATCCAGAATAAAATATGAACATTGCTACCAACCCTTCTCAAGCTTCCAGACTGTAACGAGTTAACGCTTGTTGAGCTCAGCGAAATTAGGTTTTTCCAGTAAGCTTGCCACTCCAGAGATTCTCGACTCGCGTTGCGTTTACATACGCACGGATTATACAACCGCACATGACGCGCACATAGGTGTCGTATATATATATGCGGAGGTCTTAAAGACCTTAGATACGCGCGAGAGACTCCGATAAAGCACGTAGCATGATGTATAATACAGGGGAGCCAAGACCGAGAGGGATCTATTTTGTATACGTACGATAGAAGGATGACAATCATTGTTCTACGTCGGCTAAGGCGCATGATCGTATTTCTCATGAGCTTTCTTGTTAGTGCGAGAGAATGCTCTCCCGAGATGAGCACAAAGAGGCAAAACGCCATTACGATAATCACGGCACAGTAACGAAGGGGGTCGCTTTCCTTTCTCGATGTCTCTTCCTTCGAATACCTGTATTGCACACTTGGCGAAACCCTTAAGGTCACTCACCCGTGCTAAATTGGACAATAGTTTAGTTACCTTCAACTCTTCACCCCCCGCACAACCTTGGCCCGACCTCATTATTGATGTAACTATCGAGACAGAGCTTTTTTGTCGACAAGTTGTCCTCATAATCTCATGTGTACATTAGAGCGGCCCAAATTTGAGCTGTATTTTTTTCTCCTTTTTCTCACTATTCAATTATCTTCTTTAAAGAAAAAGAAAATATTGTCGAGGAAGTTGCGAGCCGTCAAAAAATATTTAGAGGTCGCTCAAGACTCCCGAAATTTCAAATTTTCATTAAAAAATCGATTTTTTTCATCCACTTCTCACCCATTAATTTTTGCGCTTTATAATTTTTTTATTGGTCTCGCGAAAGATCTACCCGGCAAATGAATATTTAGTGGTCGCTCAAGAGCTTCGAAATTTCCAATTGTCGCCAACTTTTTTTTTACTCTACGGACTCATAAATTTGATGCTTTGTAAAATTTTCAAAACAATTAATGCTTTCTTCTTGAGAACCAGATCTTTCAAATTTACCTCCGATTCTAACCCTACAATTATAATCTTTGTTCTCATAAAATAATTATTTAAAGCTCTTGTCCGTAAGCAAAATTATAGATCGTTTTATTCGTAAATAAAATTCGTAAATGAAATGGCAGCTGTTTTCTGCGCATCATAATGAGACCCACAGTTGGTCTCGTTGGTCAAACTGCGGACCAATCGGAGCTGTACTATTGTGACGAGCGAGGCCATAATACAATAATACATGATAACATATATCGTCTAATTGGTGTGTGTTACACTTTGCTGTTTATTTTGTTTTTATGCTACAAGGAATTATAGTGCCTGCGAGATTTATTTTTTGGCGAAAATTGTAAATTTTCACAACCTTGAACGACCATTAAATATTCATTGGCCGGCTTGAGCTTTCACGAGGTTAATTTGGAAATTATAAAGCGTAAAATGCACGGGTGAGAAGTGGACGAAAAAAATATCGATTTTTTAATGAAAATTTGAATTTTTGAGAGGCTTGAGCGACCTCTAAATACTTTTTCACCGCTCGCAGCTTCGGCGATAATTTTTTTTTCTTGAAAGACGATATTTGGATGTTGAGTAAAAGGAGAACAAATTGGCCTCAAAATTATGCCACCTTAGTGTACATAGCTGTACATTTATTTACTTTGCTGTTAGAAAAATAGAAATCAGTTTACGTTTTTGATCGGGAAAAAGTTAAAGGTTTTATTGTCGACTGAAAAAAAGTTAACGGGCCGCGCCGAATATTGACATTTTGCAGAAATTTGAAAAGGGCTTCAAGGTTTTAAGGGGGGAGGTACCTTTGGGCGAGAAAACTAATTTGCCGACTTTTATTATTTATTTTAAAAGGTAAGATTTCTTTACCATTTTCAGGACTTAGAGTGTTTTATTACTACTTTTGGCTGTTGCATGGTTTTTTTAAATTATTTTTAAGGCGTTACCCCCACTTGTAGCGCAAAAAAGGCCTTTTTCATGAATTTTTTTAAAGAAAGCTACAAAACTTTTTTAATCGATCAATATACCATCTTAAAGAACACATCTTGAAGAATTTTCAGTAATTTTTTTATTGAAAAATATTACATTGTTTAGTGGCAAATGGCCGTCAATGAAATAATGTTTTTATATACACGGTTTGCGGTGACCAACATTGCGGCGAAGTGGATCATCTAAAAAAAAATGCGGATGGATTTAGTCAAATATAAGTATAAACTAGTCTTTAATCGAAGGATTTTAAAAAATATTCATTTTTCACAAAATGGCGGACAGTCAAAGTTAATGGTTCGATTTTAACGAAAAAAAAAACGGCCATTTTTTGGCTATAAAACGGCCATTTTTTTCGAAAAAAAAAAAATCGAACGATTAAAGAATACATTTTTATGTATTAAATAAGCCTGCAAAATTTCAAGAAGGTCGGTTCATTAGTGTTCGAGTAATCTTGGTCACCGACTTCAGAAATGCCATTTTGAGAAAAACGCGTTTAAAGTTTCAATTTCAGTTTACACGAAGAAAATATTTTTTGTTGTAAACTTACATAGAGTCATCTATTCCGGGCCCATACTTCTGTATGGGCCCGGATACTTATACTTCAAAAAAATGCAATAAAAAAAAATCGATTTTTTCAAAATCGCAAGTGGGGGTAACTCCTTAAATGGCGGAGGTATGGCACGGTCTTCTCAACTGCATTTTCAAAACTGGCTTGACGCACAGCTAAAGAACTAATCGTGCGATTCTGGTGAAGTTTGGTACAAATCTTTGTAACCTTATTGTCTAAAATTTAACATTACATGTTTTTGAAAAAAAAAGTATTTTCTAAATATCAAACTGTAGCCATTTTTCCGATAAGTTCAATATTTTTGTTCCAAAGCGTACCATTGCATTGATTTTCAACATTTTTCACTTTTTCTTGGTTCATATACTGCGTAAGAGTGTTACTGAAAGAAAAATCTTCGTTGGTTTTTTTCTAAGCCTCAAAAAATGTAAAGAAATCTTTCCTTTTTAAAGAAATAATGAACATCAGCAATTTTTTCTTCGCCTAAAGGTATATGTGACGCCCGTAAGGGGCGTCAAACATTCGTTGAAATGTCGATCATAGATTGTTCATTGGACCACATAAAAAAAAGAACTTTATTAGAGAATAAGATGTTCGTGTTCATGTACGTTGTTCTGGTCATTGTAGAACGTTCCCATGGTCTGCATGATGACAGCCTCAGGGATCGACCGATGTGGAAAATCCAAAACGATTCTCTCTAATGTTGTAGCAACATTCCGTTGAGCCAAATTGTTTAACTTGGAAAAAAAACAAATCATCTCCTTTTGAAGACAAAACGTTTTTTCTTGTAGAATTTCTCGCTTTATATATTTATGAAAAATTGTTTTTAATACAAGACATAAAAATGGCTCAACGGACTATAGAGAATCTATTTCCGAAAATTTTGAAAAGCGACTGCATTAAAGCATATTAAAAATTGCATGAAGGCATCGTGCAGGCTATCTGGAAAACGCAGTTTCCGCACGCGAGGCGACGTTCACCCTCATAATTCCGACCCTAATTGGGATGTCGGAATAATTTATTTTTGAAAGACGCGTAATAGTATAAAGAATAATCAACTACAAAAAAGTTGATTTTTTTAAATACTGGAGGTATGTAACACCTCAACCAATCTTCCAGACAGTATTTTAAAGTAGCACGAGCCAGCTCCACTATGCGTCTTCGTTACATTCTCCGCAGCTTTTTTGTACCCATTCGCATGAAGTTCGCATCGTTGAAATGCACCGAAAATCATTTTCTTCTTATTTCCCAAATTTCCTCAAGCACATTTGGGCTGTGGAAATATTAGATTCCTGTTTAGTGATCTATGAACTAAATCTGTGAATTATCATTTCGGATAACAATGAACATAAGACTATTGAAAATAATTTTCGTTTTATTACAACGATGCAAACTTCAACCTCATCAATTTTCCTACTTTTCTATAATTGCGTGTAATTTTTTTGTATAGTGAGTGTAATATAAAAAAAAGTACTATTCGTTTTTTTACGATTTTCTGGGCGTTCTTTTCCGCAAAATTATTCAACTTTTTTAGCGGGATTGTTGAGTTTTTTTTGTAAATGCGTCGTAACTTGAGAACTGTGCGATCGCCGATAAAATGCCAAGAGGAAAGTAGTATTTCCTTACACCGTAATATTAGATATTTTGTTGGAAATTCATTTTGTGTCCATACCTGGTCAAAGTGTGATGCAGAAAGTATTCCCAAACTTTTGAACAGTTGTGTACGTATACCCGAGTAGAAATATTGTCAGGCTGGCCTGATATTTGATCTGCGCCTGATCAGCTTGTAGTACGAAGGCCTTACTTAAGTTTGCCTTAATTTGCCTGATCAAGCTGGGGTCAGGCGGTGGTCGAGCAACCGGACTTACGGCTTACTTCAATTCGCCTGACCCGGCTAGCTTCAGGCGATGTCAAGCAACTGGACTTACGGCTTACTTCAATTCGCCTGATCCGGCTAACTTCAAGCAATCATCATGTAACTGGACTTCTACAGTTTGGCGCTAAAAACGTGCCTAACCTCATCTTGTCAAATGATACACAGACACGAGAGAAGCACGAGACATATTATTAATGACTTTATACATTTTTACATATAACGTGTACGTTGTGAATAAGATGGACAAACACAATCGGAAGAAGATTGCGCAACGACTGTGTCTGCGTGAATAGCGGGCTCTAAATAAGGGAAAAAACGAAGAAATAATACAGCAGCAGGTTAGTAAAACAATTAATTTTTTTCAAAGACTTACAATTCTTAAATCTATAAATATAAATTGGATTAAATCTGACTGTAAATTAACCATACGCCAAATTATATATGCATTGGTTGAAATATTTATTATGATACATTTGACAGATCCGGAACAGATCCTCTCAGCGAGGAACAACTCGAAATTCCTGAGGATTGGCATGTGTTGGTGCTACCACTGTGTAAGTAGATTTATATTTGTTTTGTGTATGGCTTTTATTTTTCTTTACTTGGTCCGTCTCCTTTGTCAGAGGAGAAAAAGAGACAGCGTAGGCCAACCAAATAATGGTAAGCTGACAGCGTAGTTCAATCTGGTAAATGTTTTGCCATCGGTGCTGATTAGCCCGGACAGCATAGGCTAACCGAATAATGATAAGTTAACTGCGCAGTTCAGTTAAGTGAAAGTAATTCCATCGGTGCAAGTTAGCCCATAAGAAATGCACTTCGGATGGACATTACATTCACTGAACTGACTACGCTGTCAACTTACCATTATTTGGTTGGCCTTCGCTGTACGGGCCCGGATAGCGTAGGCTAACCAAATAATGACAAGTTGACTGCGTAGTTCAGTTAAGTGAAAGTAAGTCCATCGGTGCAAGTTAGCCCATTAGAAATGCACTTCCGATGGACATTACATCCACTGAACTGCACTACGCTGTCAACTTACTATTATTTGGTTAGCCTTCGCTACAGGCCCGGACAGTGTAGGCTAACCGAATAATGATAAGTTGACTGCGTAGTTCAGTTAAGTGAAAGTAATTCCATCGGTGCAAGTTAGCCCATAAGAAATGCACTTCGGATGGACATTACATTCACTGAACTGCACTACGCTGTCAACTCACCATTATTTGGTTGGTCTTCGCTGTACGGGCTCTCCTGCTTCAATTCTAATTTTCGTTAAAAAATGACCGCTCGCAGCTTTTGCAACAATTTTTTTTCTTCTTTAAAGTAGATAATTGGATGGTGAGAAAAAGGAAAAAAAATAGAGCTCAAATTTGTGCCACTCTAATAAAATAATGTGCATACCTTATATAGATATATATGTAGACATTGAATTCTAAGTGGGATACACATTTTCGTATTTTTCAGTGGCTGTCATTTCGAAATATAGGGAACACGGAATAGAAGTTCTTTCGAAGCAAATTGGACAAGCTGTTGGAGCGGTATCAAGGCCTGATTAATTCAGCAAAAGACTGGGACAAGTTTCGAGCGTCGCGTAAAAAAAAACTAACAGAACGCCCAATGTAACGTTTCCTAGAAACGTCTGGTCATAAAAACGTTGAGCTCTGTTTATTTTATTCGCGAAGTTTCTCAAGTTTTTGTTTAAAAAATATATTAGTTTATTTCGGGATGATAAGTGGAATATAATACAGTGATATATCTTAGTTTATTTCGAGTTTTTGTTCTATTACAAATACAAGAAAAATGATGTTTGTTTTCCACATAGATATATGTGAAAAATATATGTAATAAATTTTATATTAAGATTAAAAAATAAACGATCAGCCCTATTTATAAAGTGGTACCTTTTTCTCTTTTGTGTATGCGTTGTATTTTTTATTTCAGGAAAAAATTGGTCATCCTAAGCCGTGAAAAATCATATGATTTTTTATTTTGATCAAGCCGTGAAAAATCAAGCTCTTATCAGGCCTTAATTTTTTACGCTGATCAGGCCTTGATCTTTTACACTGACCAGGCCTTGATTTTTTACCCTGATCAGGCCTTGATAGTTTACCCTGATCAGGCCTTGATTTTTTACCCTGATCAGACGGAAGTCAGGGATTGTGTTTCAAAAATGATCAGGGCTTCATAAAAAATTCTGATCAAGGCTGGAAAAAGAAGTCAGGATGCCTGATCAGGTGTTTATTGTAGCTGGAGCAAGATTTCTACTCGGGTATGAAAAAATATTTTTATATACATAGGGAAGCAGTTAAAGTTTTTTAGTTAGCATTTTTGTGCCAACGCAAACACTTTGTGGAGCATGCCAAAGTTATTTTCTAATATTACTGCCACGTGTGCAATATTCCTTTGTCCGTGTCGTATTTTTCAAGATAGATCGAGTTCAAACGAGTTTCCACTCGATATACGGACATCAGAGGGTCTTAACGACGCCGGCTAAAAGACGGATATACCAAAATTGCATACATATCCGGTGACTCGTAGTTCGCGTTCTCCTAGTCAAATTTCACGGGGATATGCAAAAATACCGAGAATTTTTTTCTTTCGTCAAGACACAATGGCGTGAAAAGTCGTGCACAGTGTTGAAATTCATATATGTATATTTATGAATTCATTTTAGTTGGCAAGTTAAATTAGGTTAGAGAGAGGTGTATTCCTTCGTGGTCGCGCAAAGCTGCCATAGTAAATCGAGCCTTTGTTCGAAGCTTCGAGCCCGAGAGCTATACGTATTCGCCTCACCCTCAGAGAGAACTAGAGCCTCAACTTCGCTCAATCGACTCTTATTCATCCTCCGCTTTTCAACCCTCGGACGAGCGAGACTCCTCACTCTCACGCACACATATACTGTACAATTTTCTACGGATGTACGCGAAAAATAACGTTCATCAGACTTAAGGATATATCACAAGTACATTCCGCGTCAAAAGTTCGATTTCATCAGAATTCCATTTATTCACGATTTGATGGAGGTCGGAAAAATTTCGATCGACGGAAGTTATTATTAACATTGATTTTAAAGAATAATAACTCCAAAACATTACTAACAAACGGTTTAAACAAATAATTTCTCAACGAATAATCAGTAAAAAAAACAAGTTTCTTCATATGCAATGATCTTGCTGATTTTTCTGAATACTCGAGACTTCTTCAGAATATCCTCTCACTTGACTTTGAAAATTCTGAAGAATGGATATGCCATCGCAACTTTTTTCCAAGCTTTTTTAAACTTGCTTTGTTTGTATGTCTGTCTTTAGTCCAGTCAAAGAGAAGAAAACCCAGCACTTTTTAGCGTAGAATATGAATTTTTGACAAATGTAGATGGTTGCATACCGAAAGTAACCCCAATAAAATGTTGCCCCTCAACTCGCCTCAACCCTAAGAAATAGGTGTTGAAAACTGAAAAATCGCCGTATCTCGATAACTAATAGCTCAATCAAAAAAAGTTTCAAACAAAAGTTGTTTGAAATAATAGATTTCGTATAAAGTTATCTGACGTCCAACCCCCTATCTTTGAAAATAGCGGCACAAAAACGATTTGAAAATTCGGGGTTGATGCGTGGGAAAGCGGAGTAGACATATCGCTGCGTCTTTATCTGGGTCTACTCTCGTGTTTTTGTGCCGCTATCTGCTGGTTTTTGTCTCTTTTACTGGACTACTTTCCGGTTCAAAATTTACAATCCATTTTTCAAGCACTTGTTGACATCCGATTGATCTCGAATTTGGTATACCTACGTAACTTCGATGACAATGCAATAATATAGAGTACCATAGAGCTAGTCTGATGAAGGAGGTGGGAGGAGGCCAATGCAACTCTGTAACAGCACATACTAGGGCAGTCGAGTTTGTGCTCATTTGTTTTGTTATTATGAGAAAAATTCATCACACATAATGACGAGAGTCTGATGATGGAGGTGGGTGGTGAACACTGAAACTTCCTAATGGCAAATAGGGCACTTGAGTTTGGGCTAATGAGCCCAAGTCAATGGACTTTCTTGACTTGGGCACTATTTATAATTACACTATTATAAAGTTTCTCGCGAAACCTTCATAACCTGAGGCAAGGTTTTTGATTACGGCGATGTCTGAATGGCATGGGGGTCTGGCATGGTAAATAAATAAACAAATTCTAATACTAAAAAGTATAAAGTAAAATAAACGTGAAAAATCTCTTTAATAACAAGGTTTTATTTAGTAACTATTGGACCAAAACGTAAAGAATAATCATTAGTGTATGAAGTTGAATAGTAAAGCTACAGAAGAACCCCATCCTTGGTCACTGATCAAAGGGGCAGACAGAACACGCTTAATAGAACTTAACCATAAAACTTTCGAAAATTTTAATATTTTCTTAAACGCTTAAGGCCTTTTTCAAGTGTAATGACGTTTCACGCCTCATGTTTTTAAGTAAATATTAAAAATTTTAAAAGTTCTATGTTTGTTTTATTAAGGAGTCTTCTCACTTTAGACGCTAAAAAAGGCTATTTTCATGCAATTTTTTATAGGTTTATATTATAGATATTGATGTAAAAGTTGTTACACTTAATAAATACACTTTCGAAATATATCAAAAAATTGTATTCATTTATTTAAGTCACTATTTCTAGATGATAATGGTAGTTAAAAAATGTCCTAAAAAAATCGTAGGTCTGCGCTGTTGATGAAGTATCGTAGATAAATCATCCGAAACAAAAAAAATCAAACGGTTTTAGATTCAGTATGTTAATGGCTATAGCGCTTATCATACGATTTTTGATATATACAAAAATAACAAAATGGCGGACATTTTTCGAAAAAAAACAAAAAACGTGTTTTTTGCACCGTTTTTGGCAAAAACGTAAATATCAAAATGTGAAAAAATCATTGTTATGCGCTATAGCTATGGTTGTAAAGAATATGTGGTTAAATTTAATAAGGATCGGCTCTGTAGTTTCGAAGATTTTATCAACAAGCCGTCAAAAAACGTTGTTTCGAGAAAAACGCGTTTAAAGTTTGTTTGGGTTACATAAATACATTGAATTTAAAAAAGATGTATTTCGGAAGTGCATGCATTAAGTGTAACAACTTTTTTATCAATATCTATAATATAAACCTATAAAAAAACTCATGAAAAAAGCCTTTTTTAGCGTCTAAAGTGAGAAGACCTCTTAAGTACTGCATGCATCTTTGATCAGTAACCAAGGATGGGGTTCTTCTGTAGCTTTACTATTTAACTTCATAAACTAAATATTATTTTTTACTTTTTAGTTCGATAGTTTATAAATAAAAGATTGTTTGTAAAAAAATTTTTACGTTTTCGTTAAGAAAGAGTCCTCACTACCCTCATGCAATTTCGGAGTGATTGCGCGAACTATTTCATCAACTAAATAATGTTTAATAAATAACCCTGGCAACACTTCGAAAAGAGGAATATGAAAAATTGAAAAAATATTTTTAAAAAATTAGTAAGTATATAAAAACATTAAATATTTCATTTCATATGAGGTACATTTTTTCCACTGCTCATTTGTTGATCAAACATTTTTTTTTTCAAACAATTCATTAATCACATTTCGGTATACTACCATTCAACATCAATCTTCATAGTATCGTGAGTCTGTATAAATGTTGTGTCAATTTCCTTTTCCAATCGTGAGTTACTGAAATTCCGATCAAATCGCACTTCTGGCTTGGAATGTATCCGTGATTGATTCTGAAAATCAATCGGGCACTGCGTCGGTCGGTTCTTCACTTCTCTTTTTTCCCTGTTTTCCTTTTTCCCTCCCGCCCGACCCTTTTTCATTCAATCCGAACCGCAGAGATCCAAATGTCACTTGGAGGGACAAACCGACAGGCTATGAGAAGAGTTGCGTGCCGCGTGAGAGCGCGCACCGGATATTGGATAAAAAGAATAGGCTAAGCGACTCGTACACTCGTCTCGATTGTCTTCCTCACGCATTTATGACAATGTTATGGCTATACGTGTATATAATGGATATTAATAGGCAGGGATGAATAGGTACGTATCCGTGTATGAGAAAGAGAAAATCAATACGATCCAGTCTCGCGTTCTCTTCGAGCCTCGCATATCCCTCCGCGTAACACGTCTCACCGCTGTGCCATCATTTCCGACTCGTATCGTTGCTCAACTGTGTTTGTTTGCTCGGGAAATGTAATCGCGGACGATCAAATGTTTCCGAACCCTTTGTAATGGAATAATCGGTCAGTGAGAACGGAACGTTGAACAGGAGGTCGAAAAATGGGCATAGAGTGTGGAGAACGTAAAGGAGTAGGAAAAAGAAAGAAAACAAGGAGGGGAAGAGAAAAAGAGAGATCGATTGATCGATTAATGGTTTATTATATGCCTTGGTATAAACCTTTAGGCAATAAGGTACAAATAAGGAAAAATAATAGAGTATACAAATAAAAATATAAAAAAATGACAGTAATATAAATAAAATAAAAATAAAATAGAAAAGATACCAAGCGTCTGGAAGAATTAAAACAGCTCAAAATCATAATTTGTATACTGCATCAAGTGCACAGGAGCAGGACAAAATGATTAGCAGAAAAGCGATATACAAAATAACATAACAAGAAATAGCATAATGAAAAACATAGACATAGCAGCCATATGATTATAAATAACTAAAATACAAATAAAGAATAATAATAATAATAATAATTAAACCCCCAATTAATATATAGAGAGAGATGAAGCGAGAAGGTGGGAAAGCTCTGGAGGCCAGGTAGAAAGAAGCCTCAAAAGAAAGAAACAAGCCAGAAATAAGTTTTCGAAGGAGCAATCGACCGTGACAGGGGGAATTTGTTCGTCCCCTCGCCTTTCTGCGCGACTGTGCACCCCGCGCGCGTGTCCGACTAACTTTCTATGAAATATACACAAGGTAGATTATCTATTCACGATTACGGGGAGGAAGCTTATCGAATTTCAATAAACGTTACAGTTAGGGGAGGTGAAGAAAATGGATTGAGAAAACAGGCGAGGCATCAAGTGGAAATTGTGGACGTTTAATTGAATACTTGATAAGATACACGTTTCCCATGGACATGTAATTGAATACTTGATAAGTATACATGTTCCATGGACGATCGGGCCACTCACCGCCTGCCATTTCCACGAAACTTAATGAAGCTCGAAACACTTTCACCACGAACGAGGGACGAAGAGAAAAAGAGGCAGTAAAAGGGACCGGAAGTACGTGAGAGGAACCGAGATACGTCAGAACTAAGCAGAATGAATCCAGCGAGACACGTTGTGCCCAAGACCGAGAGAACTACTGACTACTCTCATATGGCTCAGGAACATCCCTTCCTCGTTCTCACGATAGGAAAACCATCTTGCAAAGTTTCTTGGCACCGCTAACCAAAATTCACCCACACAAAGATTCGCACATCGCCCCAATGCCAAACCGACACACAAATGAAACAATCGTCGTTCGCGCGTTCCACACGGAAACTTGTCGTCCTCTCTGCCCATTGGGGAATTCCGGATCTTTTCTACATTCTCCTCGGCAAATTTGTTCTCCTTCGGACGCGAGATTCGTTCACACGAACAATAACGACGATCGATCATCGCGTTGGGGATTAATCGTGAGTCCGCATCATTCAACGTGACTGATGAAAAATATGTATATCCGGGTACCGTGGATTGGCGTTACTTTGATCAATTTTGAAATGAAAATCAATATATTTCTTCAAATAATATCGCAACATTTTTTTTCAATGGGAACATCAACTTTTACTAGTCTTTTTATCTTCCAGAATACAATTTAAAATAAAAAAAAACATAAATGAGAAAAACAAATAATTAGTCGTGATCAAAGCTATACTGAGATTGGTGTTACGTCGATACCCCCCTTTTTCTTAATGAGCATCGGAAGTAACCCCATAAAGGAGCATTTTTCTTAAAGAAGAAAAAAAATGGTCAACGGGATGGAAAGATACAACCATTTTCGTTGTTTTGGAGTTACTTTGATCGAACAAATATTACACCTTTACTTTCCAATATCAACATTATTGATAAATAACTGGTATTTTATATTTATTCATGCGGTAACACATCCATAAACTTCGGAATATTAAAAAACTAGTAAAAACACATTGAATTACAAATGTCTACCTAGGTATCTAAATCACAAAACGAGATCACCTTGGTTTCATTAGGAACATGTTTCCCTTAAACTAGGTCACGTACCAAATCATACTAATTGTAAGACAAAAAATATAAAACAACAATTTGATATTTTTTTGTCTTACAATTTACGACTTACAACGACAAAGAAAATACCAAATAACAATTTGATCCTTTTTGTCTTGCAATTAGTGTGATTTGATACAGAATTGCAGAATTTTCGGTTAAGAAATGTTTCTACTGAATACATTAGGAACATTTCTTAACCTACATCTGAAAACAACAGTTTAAAAAATTATCAAAATACGAAAATCTCTGATAATACTCCGAGACTAGCAATAAAGATAATGAGTGGGGTGAAATTGATCAATGATCAATGTTACCCCGTCGAAGTGACCAATGAAACCCCAACGAAACAACTGTCGCCCAAAAAAATATGTTTTTGAGGTTACGCCACACAGCAAAGAATAGCGGTGTAGTTTAATAAACATCTGACAAAGTGATTGTTACCAAAAACATGTCATTGCAACACTCAACTTGTTATTTTTTAACTTATTCAAGCATAAAGAATAGTATAAATACATAACTTACGTTTTTTAAATATTTTTACGGTCACTTAAACCCGTTCGATCGTGCTGCGTCTGAGCGATGACATAAAGCGACATTCAGGCTTGCCAACTGTTAAAAAAAACTTTCGTTCGCGTTCAAGAACTTCGTAATTTGAATTCGAAAAAGAAACAAATTTTGTATCAAAGTAACCCCAATCCACGGTACTGTGGGGGATTAGCAACGCCAACAGCTGGGAGAATGTTCACCAAAAAGACTGTTAATTATTCACGAGTGGGCAATTTAATCATTCTTAAAAACAGAGATTATTTCGCGCTAACCATCTTTGTAAGATGCGCTGTAAAGGATTTCCGCACGCGTATGAACGACGGCGACCTACGCGTGACAAGTCCTTCAATCCTGATCCATCAATCGTGAACGTTATTCAGCAAATTTTTCATGGGGTGAGTCGTCAAGGACTGAAGGAATCGAAAGACGATAATTGGTTTGGCCCCGTCATGGATTATTTTTTCTGCGGTATCACTTCCGTCTTCATAAAGTAATAAATAATCAGGCAAAGGTGAATGATGAATTTCTAAAAGATCTTCGTAGATTAATGATATTGTTTTTGGACTTCGACTTCGATCGACGTCGTAGAGAGTTGTGAAGCAATGATGAGTAACAGGCGTCGAATGCGTCGCCTTTGATGGAAGATTTTCGTTGCTCAAGTACAACTGCGATGTTTCTCCACTCGTATTGTTATAACAAGTCTCGACGATCATCATTATTTTCCGGCGATTTTGTTGCCACCAATTAAAAGCAAAAAATGGCGATATTGTACTAAATGAATGTTTTAAAATTCTTTGTTGATAAATAAATAAATTAATTGAATGATGATGAAACGTAACTGTCGGAAAAATTAATTCAAATGTACCCGTTCGGAAAACGTCAATATGAAAATTTGTTTTCGCCGAATGATCTTCAGGATATTTGATAGTTCTGAAAGTTACGATTAACTTGACAGTGCTCGCGTCGGAGTGCTTAAAAAGCTTGACGGCATAACGGGCTACATCTACCTAGGTGGGTAAAAACAATTGCATTTTTCAATAATATTTTTATTCGATAGTATCACCTTTTAACTGTATTCCCTGAAAATTTAATTGAAATATTCCTGAAATTGAAAAGCTGCAGCCTCTAACAGTCGGCCGGACGAGCGGTAGCAGCACCATACTTCAAACTTTAAACACATTTTTCTCGAAACACTGTTTTCAAAGTCGGTGGACATGATATCTCGAGAAGGCCTTGATTAATCGTTTCCAAATTTATAGGGGATACGATTAGAAACATTTGAAAGTCGTTGATGATCTCACTTTTCAAAAATCGCTCTTCATTTTTTAATAGTTATGTAAAAATAACGACTTTTTTCATAGACTTTGTATGCTTGAGTTTTAAATCGTCGCCACGTTGTTAAAAAAATGCTTTTAAAAATCGACATCGTCACCGACTCGCATTTATTATGAACTTGATTAACCCGTTTGGTTTTTAGATTTGGGATGGACTGTTTAAGCTGCAAAAGTGTCCACCGCCAAAGGTGGCAAAAAAATTTCATCATCTACTGGCGGCCAGGTTTTCTGTATTTTCTGATAATTTTTTTAAAGGCTCTCAATATATGTACCTTTGTGTTAAAAAAATGGATTTCTTTTGCACCAACCGTTTCCCAGAAAAGAATCGAAATTTGGTTATTTTGTCGGGCCTCTAGGTAGATGTAGGCCCATGATAATGTTGTTCAGCTTTTTGAAAAGTAAAAAAATGACTGCATGTTTTAATCTCAAAAGTTAATTTTTTAGAGATATAAGGGGGTATCCCTTTCTGGAAACTTCAAAAAATCGTTTTTTTTTTGCATATTGTTATATTATAAACTTTCAAGAATATTTTAAGATCAACCGGACCCTGAACATCTAAAAATGAACGAAGTTACACCTATTTTAGTGGAACAGTGAGTTTGTTTGGGTTAAGGATGATTCGCGTGTAACGAAAGCGGACATCAAAGCACAAGAACAAACAAAAGAGGCCCGAACTGCCGGCAAATTTCATAGATTAGAGGTGCAACACGATTTCGATGATGAGGAAGGACACTTAAATGGTACCGGAATCGTGGACTAGCGATAAAACAACAATATTTCACAAGATCGTGTAAAATGTGTACCAAAACTTTAAACGCCAGTATCTCGAAACTACATATCTTGACGGGGCGGGATTAATATTTGGAGTAACTTTCACACTATTGACTCGAATTTGCACAGTTAGCGTTCAAACAGTAATCATTTTCAGTTCACGATTGCATTTTTTAATTGGATGAACCATTTGTTAACAACAATGACTTCAGCATGCTGTTTCTCAAGAGAAAAATGAGGTTTTCTTTGGAGAAGCTGTGATTTTTCGTATTTTTCGAAATTTCGAAAAGTAGATCGTGAACCCATTGCCAGTTGGATACATTTGAAGAATTTTTTCGTCTTCGTTTCAGATTACATTTGAGCCTGGTAGAGATCCCGCCGTTTGGGGCCTCGCCGCTGGAGGACTGCAACGCCAACTGCAGCACGAACACTTTGAAAGATTGTCTTCCGAAAAAATTACATTGTAGCCACAAACATGTGTACAACATACTGGGAAAAAAATTAATTTATTCCAACCAATGTGTTACAAGAAAAAATTAATCATTCTGACTCTTCAAATTGGGCTTCCAGAGAGGGTACCCCGAATAGTAATTTGAAAAATGTTACAGCACCACAACACGATAAACAACGTAAAACTATTTGCATGATCAGAAAACTATTATACGGATTCAAGAAGATCGATTAGAGTCATGCCGATCGAATGTTTCAATTTTGATAATTGAAAACCATTTATACAGCAGTGAGAAGATTAAAAATGTAAAATTGAAGTAGTACAAAATCCTGCCATTATAGGAAATGAAATTCTTTTCAATGCTGATAACATTGGCATTCCAATTTTCCTTGAGTAAATATAAAAAGCTTGACAATCGCACGAAGCAACCGTCTCGATGTCTCAAAGTTGTGGAGGTTTTGAAATTTGTGTCTGCGCACCAAGAGCGTTATCGACCGCGATAGCAGTGACACTCTTGATAATTGAACTTTCCAATCTACCGGCTTCACTTCCCCGCACTTGGAGCGTTGACCGGAGCGACGCTGTACTCGCGTACACGATACTGCACCGAAGTATCGGAAAATTCGTGTTTATTACACTCTTCCATCCAGAGCTCACGTTTAATCCCATGATAAAATCGATCCCTCTCATTCATAATAAAAACGCCACCTTCCCTGTTCGACTAAAAATCGTTCCGTCTTCAATTATTCATACTGCGTTGGACATTCGATCATTCTATTCCATTGCACGATTCCTCCTCCTTCGTACGTCTGTCTGCCTCGTTTTTCATCGAGTGGTAATCATTTCGTAACAGCTGGCTGAGCGTTTTACTTTTATGCTTTCTGAACTTTTTTTTGAAACTCGGCATCTGCATATTTTTTTATCCTCGTCCGCGCGGTTTATATATTGCCCGAATAAAAAAGCCGTGTATATTATTGTTTTAATTCGCTCGCTTAGCTCCCCCCATGGGAAAAATTGTTGATTAATTTCGGTGTATTGTCAGAGTAAAATTTGTCAGCCAAATAACAAGACGAACAGGCAATGTGCAAATTTCGGATGTGCCTGATTTATCCATGTTTTTCATTTTTATTATACATACATTTAATTTACGTATCTTTACGTATTGTCATTTATTATTTTGAATTGACGTATTTTTTACTCTACATTTAATTTACGTTTTTTTGGGGAAATTAGAAATATAATTTCGCGAAAATCGGAGAAAAAAAATCCAAAGACAACAAAATCGGCTTTGTGCTACAACAAGCAAAATAACTTCTTCCAAGCATTCCATCGATCATAAAAGAATATCACGACACAATATAATATGTCTGTCACACTCCCTTCATTGCTTTATAACTAGCCCCATGAATACAATTTTTCAAAAACTAGATAATACGTGTTTTTATTTATTTATTAATCCTGTTTTTTATGTTTCAATTTCGATTTTTCACGATACGTAATAGATTGAAATAACTTCACTTCTAAAATGGGGGTGGAACGCTATTTCAAGTATGTCACTTGGAAAATGTACATTTAAATTAGTGCGAGTTGTCTCGCAGTAGTCGAAGCCGAGAACGGTCGGACAAATGACGCTGTCCTTGTATCCGGCAACGGAAATGTTATCGCCGGGAATTTCACGGGGAAACGATCAAGCTCGTTTCGTAATGAAATGCTGTGACCCTTGTAGCGATTGCGAGGGTACGCAGAGCCATGCAGATGTTATATTACGTCGGGAAAAGACGTATTCGATTTTATCGCGGCGCCTGAGAGTCCTTGCACCCCGATAACGAGGCCAATGGTAGCTCCGTCAATATGTTACGATGTAACGCAAGTCCTGACACGTACTTATTTCTTTAGATCCAACATCATCGTTAGTGCTCAATAATAGTGATTTATTTCTTTGAATTTACTACACTTCGATTTGATGGTACCTCGAGAATAATAAACGAAAATATGTTGTATGGCAAGAAATAACGTGATTTAGAAAATAGAAGGAAATATAATTGAATACTCATATAAGTATTGGTCATATTCATTTCAATTTTATCTGTTTTACAAATGAACAAAAATTGAATGGAAGATTGCAAATTAGAACAGTATTGATTGGTCACGCAGCCTCATAAGTCTAAAATAAAACATGGCCTCGTCGTTTGTTACGGTATTCCTTTCATGTACGCGAATATTTAACAATTGACTCATTTTCGTCTATAATCAAGTAAAAATACCTGCCAGTATAATGGTATAATTTCAGGCCAAGTTCCGAACTTTTAACGAAAAATTACGACTCCAAAAACCGTCTCACTTATACGGCACTTTATGGAAATGACAGGCTGGCCACATTTCGATGTAATAATTTATACACCAAATAACTCTAGATGCCTAATATAAACTGCACAACGCGTGTAAAAAAAATCTAAAGATTCCGTAACGACAATAAAAACAGGGGGTCACCGAATGTGTAAATAAAATATTAATGATAAAAGTTAGAAAAATGTGACTAGCAGAAGAATTTCCGTAGCCGTGACTGTTCAGAGAAAATGTTAGATGTCGACATCAACTAAATTTGCGCGAAATTTTTTATTCCCGTTCATCGTTGGGTATAATAATTAGTTGTAAAGCATTTTTATTAAGCGCCTCTGTAATTTACCAATTATTCAAAAGGGGCTCTTCTTATGGCTCCACAAAATACGGCCTTTAGCAAAAGGAATACCTCAAACTCAATTCCACAAGCTCAATTTGCGGTTCGTGATAAGCATATTTACAATTTTCATCACGAGGAACCTTACTGTAAAGAGGGGTGACTTTGAACCGGTTTTGAATATTTTGTAAGCAACTTTTTTTGAACATACTAAATTCCAACATTTTTTTACTCTAATAGAACAATGTGTCCTTTGGCTAGCAAATGTATTAGAAAGTCAATCCCACAAACCCCCACAATTTTATATATAAATCTATTTGCTTAAGTGTCAAAGTAACCTCACGTGTGGGGTTTCTTTGACGAGACATTGAAATACAACTGATGTCAAAGATTAAGGGTTACTTTGACATCATTTTGATTAAAAAAAATAATATTTTGCGTATTATACACGGAATTAAATGAAAAACAACGATTTTTTACAATCAAATTGTCATCTCTATTAAAGAAACATTTTACATAAAAATACCAAGTACCTAGGGTAGTACTATTGTAGGCGCTCAATCAGTCTGATAATTATCATTCAGATCAAAATCAACTTGAGCAACATTACAATCGACTTTAGCAGTATTATAATAAACTTGAACAACAAAGTTAAACACATTTAAATGCGTACACATTTAAACCGTATTTTGGCGCTCGGTTACAGTAGCTCCAAAAACTGTCAAAGTTGCCCTTAAGGTAAAACGAGCGCCCGCTCTTGATTTCTATAGATTTTATTTAAATTTTAACCAGACATTGTTCATATCATTATGCATGATTGAGTGAAATATCAGAACAGTCGACTATTTAGATTGGGATATAATGGATTTTAAAATTGCAACTTTTAACACGGCAGGGTCTGCATTGACCGGAAGTCAGGTCACATAATTCGTCGGGTACGACGAATTTTGTGACCTGACTTCCGGACTATTTAGATAGGGAGACAATGGGTTTTAAAATTGCAACGTTTAATACTGCAGGATGTGCATTGTAATTTAGACACAATCATTTTCCGTAAAAAAATATTTGTCCCCTATAATAAGAACACATATGGCATCACCGCATCGTTCCACCTATCCAATTACGTAAGTTTGCGCGCCATATTTAATATAATACTGCAACACAAATTTTCATCTGGAAGTAATTTTTAATCGAACAAAGTTTTTAATTAGTTATGAACTAACTAACACTTTTATTTGTTAATAAAGATAACATAAACAATATTAAATATAAACATTTATAACGTAAATATTTTTTTTATGATAAAAGTTTTTCACTTAGGAACACGATAATTATTCTCTCTCGAAATATTGAACAATATTGTTCTGCGGTGTTGCCATATGTCTTCTTATTATAGGGGACAACTGTTTTTTACGGAGAATTATTCTGTCGTTAATGAACGTTTTTGGCCACACTGAATAGGAAAGGCATTGAAAACTTTTTTCACTCTTTCTCCAACTAGATTGCTATCTAAACATAATTTTTAAAAAATTTCTAAACACAATAGAATGGTAATGGTAATTCTATTGTGTTTATAAATTAAAAAAAAATGATGCACATTATTACATGCACATGTATTAAACGTTGCAATTTTAAAACCCATTATCTCCCTATCTAAATAGCCGACTGTTCTGATATTTGATTCAAACATGCACAACGATATAGACAATGTCTGGTTAAAATGTAAACAAAATCTCTAGACATCAAGAGCGTGCACTCGTTCTACCTTAATATCAATTTAATCCCGAATTACGTTGTACGTCTTTGAATTTAAAATGTTAAGTTCTGCAAACCTCAATCTTTTCGTATGAAAAAAACGATAATGAAAATATGGCAAAAGTTTCGTATAATTACTCTCCAATCTGTTGATAGATTTGTCAGACGAATTGTGAAATCGAAAAAAATACTGTCAGTGATCATTGCTGAGGAAAAATCGTGAAAATAGCGGATAAGTTATTGTCATACAAGGATGATCAGTGTGCAAATATCCAGAAATTTTTCTTATAAGCAAATCAATATTTTGACGCATTGAACATTTTTCACGGTGAAAAAGATTTCATTCGCTCAAATTCTGTAAGCGATAAATCTCAGACTAACCGGCCACTTTGCTCGTGAATTCGTTGGTTCGAAGATCACGACCTTGACCTCGACAATTCGCGAACTTTTTACACACTAGACGCGAATACTGCCAAAAATTGGTTTCGCGAGAGCGCGTGTAAGTACAATAATTTGCGTCTTCTACTTTTCTCCGGTATATCCTGGCACTGGCAAGACACATGGCATTGGTCCAAGATGGTTGATCGAGGGGATTGGAAAATGGAGGTTGCAGATAAGAATTGCGGTCGTGTATACGGCAGACGCGAAGAGGTCGGTTCAATCTTACGTTTTGTTGCACACCCGACCATGGTCATGCATGTTGAACGGGATGATACGCCGAGGCGAGACGAGAGGAAATCCCAGGCCGCGATACGTGCAAGAGCGGATAATAAAGTTCGGTCATCCGGATGTATGGTCTTTATGCATTTAAAAATTTATATTCACCGTGTGTAGAATAAAATGTTGCCTCGTTTTTCACGTGACAGCGAAAAAATTGAGGCACGGGATTATTCATAGACTTTCATCAACGAAACAGGCATAATTGAAAAGTCTCCAGCTCTCTTTCACGTGTGTTTTTTTTCACTAATTTTATTTCGACGCACGGTTCAAAAACGCCATGAAAACGCAATGATATTTCATCAATGTTTTTCGAGCTTCATATGTGTCCAGAATGTTTTATGTCAAAGATATATCACAGATACATCTTTAAAATAAATATTCGGTTAAATAGAATTTCAGTACTTCGGGATTCGACACGAATCTGAAAAAGTTCACACATATTTGTTATAAACTTTGATTTCGAACAGTAATAAGCCGGTATTTATCAAGTAGATGATTTTATCGAATGATCAATCGTTGGAATAAGTAATTGTTCAACAACAAATCAGTACACAAATTCCTTCATTTGCAATGACTTTGATTTTTTATAAATACTTATGTTCTGTTACTTCATTTTTTATCCAATTTTCTTTTTTTTTTTGTAGGAGAGTGCTACATTCCCTATTGCTACCCTTATGGATGTTTGACGTGATTGAATAAACGATTTTATAAGTACAATCTTCAAAAAAATTCGAAATGAGGGAATTTAAAATAGAGGAAAAATTCTGAAAGAATGCAAAAGTATTTATAAATATAAACATAAATAAAATATTCCATTTAATTTTCGGGGCCGGGTTGAAATTCCGAACTTTGAATGGTCAGAACGCTCAAAACTCCGAAAGAATAGTACCCCGAAAGATCAAAACTCCGAAAGAATTTCACACAAAAGACCAAAACCCCGAAAATCTTAATACTGCCAAAATAATTCGGCTATGGAAGTTTTAAAAGTTTCAAAATTTTCAATAAATCGACGAATTAATTCAAGCATTTATTTTTATTAAGAAGTGATTTTGCGTCAATTTAGAAATTTGTTTAGACAATGTTATACGTTCTACATAATTTACAGTCAACTGTGTAGACTTTCGCTGGCGTGATCTTGATATGAGGGCCGGCTTGAAATTTCGAACTTTGAATGCACCGACGGTTTAAAATTCCTAATTTTGATGTCCCAAAATTACAAGGTTCGTCAAGATTATGCCAGCGAACGTCTACACAGTTAACTGTAAATGATGTAGAATGTGTAACATTGTCCAAACAAATTCCAAAATTGACGTAAAATCACCTCTTAATAAAAAAAATTCTTGAAATAATTCGTCGATTTATTGAAAACTTTGAAACTTTTAAAACTTCCGTAGCCAAATTATTGTCACGGTGTTCAAATTTTCGGAGTTTTGGTCTTTCGTGCAAAATTATTTCGGAGTTTTGATCTTTCAGGGTAGTATATTTTCGGAGTTTTGAGCGTTCTGATCATTCAACGTTCGGAATTTCAACCTGGCCCCGTTCACATTTTCGAAGTTTTGGTCTTTCGGGTAAAATTCTTTCGGAGTTTTGATTTTTCGGGGTAGTATTTATTCTTTCGGAGTTTTGAGCGTTCTGATAATTCAAAGTTCAGAATTTCAACCCGGCCCCCAATGTTTTGCTAAATATTGACTTTATCTTGAAAAGTGATATAATATTGATTATAAGTCCACACATATTTGTTAAAAACTTTTATTTCGTACAGTAATACGCAGAAATTCATGAAGTAGTTGATTTTATTGAACAATTAATCGTTAAAATAATTAATTATATATAATATTAATAATAAGTAAGAATTATAGTCGTTCGTCAAGACAATACGTTTCAGAAATGATTTTGGAACAAACATTATAAAATTCATCAAGACTCTCGTGAGTTAGTTACAAACGACTGACGGAGAAGGATGACTATGCTTCACAATTATCGAAGATACTTTATGCGAAGATGAGATGAAATCAGATGACATATACACTACCGGCGAAAAGTTTCCGGACAAAATTCAAAAAAGTTCCGGAACGATTTTTTATACCTTTTGGCCCATAATTGACATAAATGAATTTAATAAAAATCATTTTGAAGAGAAGAGATTCACCTTCATTCCGTTTTTTTTTCAATTTCTTTACTACTTTTTAACGACTAGTACCCTTTTCGAAAACGACCATTTTCGCCTTTTTTGTTCCTTTTCTGGTGGACCCCGTTTACAGACATTTTTTTAATGGATTTCGCCAACCGGAATCATAAAAGGGAGTGCTTAAGGTTCAATTTGTTTTTTAAAACTTCGTACGATTTTTTTTCTTAAGATATTTCGATAAAAAAAATAAGTTGCATTTGTTTTCGTTGAGTTCGCGATAATTTTTTCAGATTTTCAAAATTTTGCTTCACCTATTTTCGGTAAAAAATCAGATGATTTAATTACCGTAACTCGAGAACTAAGGGGTTTCTGGTATAATTCAAAGAGAGGAAAAATGGTATTTTTTTTATTTTCAACGCAATAGAATCGGTTACAATCAATCGATTGACGTGACTAGAAAACTATACAATTTTAACGGGGAAAAAAATGTCGAAAACAATCTGAAATTATTCTATTGCGTTTAAAATAGAAAAATACAATTTTTCCTCTGTTAACATTTGACTACGAACCCCTTAGTTCTCGTGGTACGATCATTAAAACATCTGATTTTTTACCGAAAATAGGTGAAAAAAAAATTTTAAAAAAACACCTGTAAAAATTCTCGCGAATTCAACGAAAATCGATTTAACTTTTTACTATCGTGAAGTTTTCCTTGAATCCGTGTTGTTTCCGCGTTACACGTTATTAATTAAATTATCTCTTTAAAAAAAATTAAAATATCTTAATAAAAAAAATATCAATATCTCAAATAAATATAATTTACAAATATCTTGATAAAATATCTTTAAAAAAAATCGTACGAAGCTTTGAAAAAAGGAAAACAGGTCATTGAGCTTCCCCCTATATGATTCTGGTCAAAGAAATGCATAGAGAAATGTTTGTCTATAAACCCGAGTAGAAATTGTTCTAGCCTGTCTGAGTTACGACCTAGTAACTGGCTTGCCCAATTGAGCTCATACGAACTGACCAATGGTTGGCTTGCTATGAGCTAGTAATATTGTGAATGTTTTGTTATCCAGCCCTTGTCTAGTCACCGCCCGTCTGATCTTGGTCACAAATGACAAAGTGAGGTTATGCGACTACGTATAGCTCCATCGAGCGAATGAATCATGGCTGACTAGCTAACATGAGTTTTAGATGGCTTTAGAAAACAAAAAAATTCTCAAGTGGGCACGACGCCATAACCTAGCCAACACCAGCTAACTGTGGCTATGCGCCCCTTGGCTAGTCACTGCCCAGCCGAGCTTGGTCACGAATGATAAAGTGTGGTTATGTGACTACGTGTAGTTCTATCGAGCGATTGGCTCATGGTTGGTTAAGCAATTTTAGTTACAGATGACGTTGCAAATAAATAAAATCCTCAAGCCGGTATATCGCGATGACCTAGCCAACACTTCCCAACTGCGGCCGCTCTAGCCGGAATAAATGATCGGACAAATACAATTTAAGGTTATGGAATTCTATGCGATTATCGCTCTCAATGCGAACGCAATTGAGTCATTGATCCGATAATGTTATTTACATTTGTTAATCCATCCATTTTTCAATAATCTGATATTGTGTAGCGTAACACATATAGACGATAAGAAAATTCAGAAATTAAACAAGTAGAATTGGCTCAGTGGAGAACGTCACAACTCTTCACCCAGAGGTCCCGGGATCGAAACCACGTTACGGCACAAGCGTTTGGCTGAGATAATTTAAAATTGAACCATTGATATATTTAGAGCGCAAATATCATAACCCTAATTAATGAAGAACGAAGATCGTAAAAGGGTTCGATGATGTAAATAATGTGCAAAAAACATCACGAAAATATAAATATATAGCCGCAAATATTTTTTATCCAATCGTCACTTAATTTTTTGTTCCCAGTCGCTAGCTGAAAAAACTAGTTCATGGCTAGGTCAGAAATATAATACAGCCGTGGGATATTTCTTTTTATCTAGTCACCATCTAATTTTTTGTATTCAGTTACAAGGCTGTATTCAGTTACAAGGCCAAAGCGTTACAAGGCTGGGTAGTCAATCGCTAAGACGGCTAGCTAATGGCGATTCGAAACATTACTTTATTAGCTAGTGGCTAGGCGGTGATGAGTTACGTTTTCCACTCGGGAACGGGGTCCACCAGAAAAGGAACAAAAAAGGCAAAAATATCAATTTTCGAATAAGAGTACTAGTCGTAAAAAATAGGAAGAATTAAAAAAACGGAATGAAGGTGAATTCCTCCACTTCAAAATGCCGTTTATTAAATTAATTTATGTCAACTATCGGCAAAATGGCATAACAAATCGTTCCAGAACTTTTGTGAATGTTTGTCCGGAAACTTTTCGCTGGTAGTGTACGTGTATACCATTTAATCTCTTCAGCAAAATTCTACGTGACCAACGTTGATAACACTTGTAAGAGTTCTCCTATAACGCTGTCATCAAGTATTAACATTTTGCTCATTTCTAGTACGAACCAAGTGTATATAAGAATATAGCAAAAACTATTGACGATACTATCCTTATACATATAAATCACCATTGTTCTCACGAAGTTAGTATTATGGACAATCCATCCTTCGCATTTTTCAGTCAAATTGCTCTTCAGAAAATTTCACGAGATTTCCAAACTTCGTCCCTAACATTTTCAGCCCTAACAATCAAATCCATCGACCCCACCGAGCCTGCATTTCATCTTAGATGATTCGTTCGAATCTCTTGATCCACTACTCCTTGGTAAACATCACACGATTGTGTGCAATATCGTGTATTCACAAAAATATGGTTTTTCGTGGCTGAACATCTTTACAACCGGAAACGATCAATGCGAGCCATCACTATGACAGGAACAAAGGGAAAATTTCTACTTATTTCATAAAAATATAAAAAGATCACCTGGTCACACGGCCACGTTTTATTTTTATAGGTGTTCTCCGAATTGCATGTGTATTTTACGATATTGCTACACTAGATTCTTCTGCAGGCGAGACTTCCGTCATGCGCTTTGAGGATTCATATTCGTGTCGTAAAGCGAACAATGCCGGTAAACCACATATACGTAGGGCAGTTGGCATACACTGAAAGATTAGGAGTTTCGAAGACGCTTTGCACGGGGAAAGCTCGAATGCATTATACTTTACGCTACATCCGATATGAAACAATTGCTTCCTTTATCTCTCTTGTTGTCTTGCAAAACAGATGGTGCATCACGTAGCAGGGAAGGGTCATATTATTGCTATAGAACTATCAAGTACCGAACCACCAAGTGCCAAACATTATTGTCGCAATTTATCGGTTTCTGTCTCAAGTACGCGGAAGAGGATGGAAAGTAGAGCGAATAGAGAAAGAGAGGAAATTTACATCACGGTGGACCGTATTATAAAGTTAAACGACCCACGAGTAACGATATTCGCGTTCCTTTTACCGCCCTTACGTCGCCTGAAGAGAGGGAGGAAAACCACTCTTTTGTGTGCAAGGGATACAAGCGTATGAATAATTTTTTGAGACCAGGTGTTATTATTATTATTTTTTTCAATTTTGTAACTTAACTTCGGTTTTCTTTTCAACCCTAGCGCTCTACCTTTTAAAAATAATTATTCTTTAACCCCTTAGGAGTGTGGCGAAAATTAGATTTTCGAGTCACTTTTGTGTCAGACCTTCTTTCACGGATGGATGGATGGACGCACGGACCAGATTTTCGAAATAGAAAATGACGGTTGCAATATGGCGAACGGAAGTTCGAAAAATACAATAGTTGGATTTCAACGGCAGTTTGTATCTTGTGGTGTTTGAGGTAAGATTTAACACTATACCCTTAAACGTCGATATGTCGTTCGTGTCATCAAGTCGAATACCGAAATTCTTTTTTATGTGCTGTCCGAGCACGAAACTGAAGATCATAAATTTGAGAACACTCCGTGTGTCCACTCCTGTGGACACAAAAAACGAAAGAAAAAAACAGTAGATACAGGAAACAAAAAGATTAAACTGAAAATATAATACAAAAAAATACGAGAACTACAAAAAAATCTAAAAAGACGAAACGTACTGAACACAATTTAAATACAAAAAGTACCAAAAAAAATTAAATACAAAAAGCACAAAAATATACAAAATCAGTGTTGACAACTGCCACGTCCTCGATTCGTGAATCTGAGTTCGGAAGACAGCGAGATATCGAAACCTCAAAAATACTATTTTCCATTTTTTATTATGGATATTAGTTTGCCAAAATGGTTTACTAAATGTTGATCTTTCTCAATGTATCCAAGCTTCCGATCTTTCGAGTCAGAGCTCAAATTCAAAATTTGCGACCGCAAACATCTGGAGATCCAAATTTTTCGACATCCAACTACTTTTCAAATTTTCTCCCTCTATCTTGGATCCGCCATCCAGAATTTTGGAAATTGAACTTGCTTTCATCGAAATCAAACTATTTTTTAAATTTTCATCCGTCATACTGCATCCATCATTTTGAATTTAGAAAACCTGATTTCAGATTCGGATTCAGCAACCCGAAAAACGATGACCTGCCGAAAACAGTCCAATCGGTATAGTAAAAAGGTTTTTTTAATGCCCACATACGTGTCACAAAGCAAAAGTGGCACGATTCATCGCAAGCTCGGATGATTATTTATTTAAAACGATTATTTAAGGCCTTAGGCCACAGTAACGGGTATAAAATCATGAGCGAATTTAACATTTTTTTTTCGTATGAAAAAGTGATGCACTCATAAAATTAATTACACATCTATTTAGTATGAATATCAAGCTGTTAGAAAATATATATATTTTTTTTCGATGTACAAAATGGTCGACTAGTAATATTTTCTTTTGTTATCTTTTTTTAAGCGCTCCGCGGCGTGACATTTAGCATTCACAATTTTTTACCTAGAACAAATAATAAAAATTGAAGTACGTACGGAATTTAAAAAGTATTGTTTTATTCAAAAGTTGTAGATATTTATCTTAAAAAAAGAATTTTCAGTGAAAAAATTCGTTATAACTGCTCATAAACTGCTCATACAATGAAAAGTTTTCCATTAACCAGAAATTCCGTACGTACTTCTCTGCAAAATGCAATTAGGAACATAACTTTTAAATGAGAAGTAAATCGAGTGAAAATTGTTGAAGTTATTTGTCACGCAAATTGGAAAAAAGCTGTTTCGAGACGTTTCGAGTAGTTGGCCATTGTGTACATCAAAAAAAAAAAATTTCTAACAGCTTGATATTCATACTAAATAGATGTGTAATTAACTTTATGAGCCAATCACTTTTCCATACGAAAAAAAATTGTTAAATTCGCACATGATATTATGCCCGTTACTGTGGCCTAAGGCCTTAAGAGAATGACGAATAGTAGAACAAGCTCGCTCTGAAAGAGAATTCCGTTCCTAAAAGACTCTGAGTTTATCCAGCTGTTTTAAACGCTTTTGACGTTTGGGAAAAAGCTCCTTTCATTTCTGCAAGACGTAAACGGCAAAAATATGCGGCAATCAAAGGCAAAACGGCAATCTGCAAGTCGTCATATCAAATGCAGCGTACAGAGCAATCGGTTTATTCTCTCTTCGTATATTTTCGCGAGCTCGTGAAATTACGCGTAAATTGGTGAAATAAAGTTTGCCTCAAGCATCCGTTTTGTTCCTCGCGATTGAACCCGATTTGCCATTTACCGCGAATTGCACGAGAGAGGTGAAGAGTTCATCCGACCAACCAAACCCTTCGTTGTACCGATGAATTTATTTCCGGGAATAACGCACCCCGCTGACCACTAAATCCATTAGTCAGGAAAATAATTGAACCGTTTGTGCAGGCATCATGAAATAAATAAGCGCACGGTGCCGTCGAGCGTGGAATTAAATAATGTGCATTCGTAATATGCATGAAAAAAAAAACAAAGCCGACCTTTTCGGGTCAAATCCCCTATCAGCGAATTTCTCATTAATCCCCGAATTCTCACAAAGCTCTGTGACAAACTGAGGCGCAATATGTGCACGTTCGCACCTTGTTGAGCTGTACTGAACGGAGGGAGCAATTTTCGATGACAATATGACGAACCGGAATTTCAATACCATCATGTCGAATATACATTATGCGAACGGAAATGAAATCATGGAATCTCCCACCTGTGGTAAGATTAATTGAGTCCGATGAACGCTGGGGTCATACATATGCAGCGTTATTTATGTATATCGGTTTTATTACGCATGTATATGGTGACTTTGAAGATATTCAACTCCGAAAGCCGTCCTGTCCTCAAAATCAAAGTTTTAATTTGAGGACCGTCCTCGCAGCAGCTGAGTGTAATAAAAGCCAACATTACATATAATAGATACAACGGAGTCAAAATATACTTGCCATACACATTTGGGTGGCACAATTATCTTCTTCAGAGACAAACAAAATTGTCGCGAAAGCTGCGAGCGGTCAAAAAAATATTTAGAGGTCGCTCAAGCCTCCCAAAAATTCAATTTTTCATTAAAGAATCGATTTTTTTTCGTCCACTTCGCACCTGTGAATTTTACGCTTTATAATTTAATTGACCTCGCGAAAGCTCGAGGCGGCCAATAAATATTTAGTGGTCGCTCACGAGCTTCGAAGTATCCATTTTTCGCCAATTTTTTTTGCTCTTTTCATTCATAAATTTCACGGTTTGTAAAATGTTCAAAACGATTAATCCTTTTTTCTTTAGAAACATATTTTTCAAATTTACCGCACACTTCTAACCCAAGAATTATAATCTTTGTTCTCGTAAAATAATTATTTAAAGCTACTGTTCGTAAACAAAATTATAGGTCGTTTTATTCGTAAAACTGAAATGGCAACTGTTTTTCGCGCATCGTAATGCGTCCCACAGTTGGTGTCGTTAGTCAAACTGCGGACCAATCTTACTTTGACGAGCGACGTCATGATACAATAATACATAATAACACACAGTGTTGGGCGTTTTTTAAATTGATGATACTCTAATTACAAATTACAAATGTAATTGGTAATAAGTATAAAAAAATTGCTAATTACAATGGCATTTTGTAATTAGAAGGAAAACAATTCCTAATAACAATTGTCATTTGTGATTAGAAAAAATTTAGTTACGAATTACTATTATAATTCATAATTATAAAAACTGTAAATACAAATAACAAATGTAATTCAAATATTGTTAGATTGAAAAAAAGTTTGTTAGATTATAGTTTTTGTATATCTAACAAACATTTACAAACGACTAATAAACTATCTGCAAACGAAAAATGTACGGAGTGAAAGTTGGGGGGCCAACTTTATATGGGTTATTGTATACTGGCGAGCAGCAGTGAATTTTGGAACACAGCCTATGTTTATATCAAGCAAGGTAATTGTTATACTGCATATCAATCGAGCAGTTTGGTAACTAGAGATGCGAAATGACGGTAATTTACAAATCTGGTCAAATGACGCAAAATGGTGGTCATTTAACCTTTTCAGTTGCGAATTTTTGGTCTGCACCGATTCTGATGAAAATTGGTATCTGGAGGTTTTTGGAGTCGCTGATTACGAATCCGGCATTGGATTTTCAAAATTCAAAATGGCGGATCCAACATGGCGGATGTCAATTTCTAAAAACATAATCAATTTTTCCAAAACTCTATACCTAGGGGTTTTTGGGGTTGCTAATTACGCATCCGGCGTTGTATTTTCAAAATTCAAAATGGCGAATCCAACATGGTGGACGTTAAATTCTAAAAAACATATCAATTTCCCTAAAACTCTGTACCTAGGGGTTCTTGGAGTAGCTGAGTGCGAATCTAGCATTGGATTTTCCAAATTAAAAATGGTGAATCCAATATGGAGATCTGAATTACAATAATTTACTACATTCGCACGACTGTCGGTACTCGGGCGTTTTTGAGGCCGCTAATTACGAGTCTCAACTCAAACTATATAAATTCAAAATAGTGGATCCAATATGATGGACCAAAGTACAATCATTTACTCTATTTGCATGATAGTTGCTATGAGGGGGTTTTTAAAGTTGCTAATTACAAATCTGCCCTTCAGAAATTCGAAATGGTGGATTCAATATGGCGGACTAAAATACCATAATTTACGCGATTCGCTCGATAATTGGTATCAAGGGGTTTTCGAGGTCACTGGTTATGAATCTGCTCTCGAAATACAGAATTAAAAAATAGCAGATCTACCATCGCGTATCAAAATGCAAACATTGACTGAAATCCGTGGAAACTTGGTACTCTGGATCCGCCATTTCGAATTTTCGAATTTTATAGGCAGATTCATAATTATCGACCTCAAAAATCCCTTGCTACTAATTATCATTCGAACCAAGTAAATTCTGGTAATTCATGCGCAATGCTGGACCCACTATTTTATTTATGTATAGTGAAGGCAAATTCGTATTCAGTGACCTCCAAAACCCTGTAATACCAATTCCCATGGGAATCGAATACATTATTATATCATGGTCTTCCATATTGGAGACACTGTTTTGAATGTATGTATCGTGAGTTTGGGCTGGTAATCAGCAGCCTCAAAAACCCCCTAGTACTGAATTTTATCCGATTGTAGTCAATTTTCGCATTTCGTTACGCCATATTGGATCCACCATTTTGAATTTCTTAATTTGTAGGGCAGATTCGTAATAAGCGACCTTGAAAACCCCTTATTACCAATTATTTTGCGAATCGTGTAAATTGTTGTATTTAGGTCTGCCACATTAGATCCGCCGTTTTTTATTCTGAATTTGAAAGAGAGATTCGTAATGAGTGACTTTGATAACCCCCGAGAGCCGATTTTTAATAAAATTAAATGAACTTTCATTTTCGATCCTCTATATTTGCCTCACTATTTTGAATTTCTAAATTTTGACCTTGAATTCGTAATCAGCGACCAGAAAACCTCATAAGCGCGAGGTTTCATTTAAATTGAATTTTCTGTCGAGCATATGACACAGACACAAATAGTGAAATCCTCTTGCCGCTGAAGGGGTCAAGAAGAAAAACGCGCCTGGATAATAAAAATCCTCAAATTCAGCCAACGCCAACAAAACTGATAAGAGTATTCGAGACCGCGAGGCGACCGAGACCATAGATTGGGCTCGAATTTTTTTCGAGACTCACAATCAGTCTTGACTTGGTTTCGTCTCAAATTTTTGTTTAAGCCAGATCGAAGTCTCATTTTAATGACATTCGTAATTTGTAATCATAAGGAAAATCTATATTATTAACATTTGTAAATTGTAGTTAGCAGAAAAATCGATTCTAATTACACTTGGAATTTGTAATTAGAAAAAAAACACATTCTAATTACATTTGTTATTTGTAATTAGAAGAAAAAAAATTGTAGTTACATTTGTAATTTGTAATTAAAATTTTTATTATTTCAAGTTACAATGTAATTAGTAATGTTTTATCTTTTTAATTACAAATTATAGGTATAATTAGTAATTTCAATGTAATTAATTACTCAAAGTAATTAGTGCTGCCCAACACTGATAACACATATCGTCTACTTGGTGTTTGTTACAAATTATTAGAATAAATTATTCAGAAAATGTAACACTTCGCTGTTCATTCTGTTTTTATGCTACAAGGAATTATAGCGCATGCGAGATTTATTTTTTGGCGGAAATTGTAAATTTATAAAACTTTGAGCAACCACTAAATATTCATTGGCCAGCTAGAGCTTTCGCGAGGTTAATTTAAAAATTATAAATCGTAAACATCATAGATGAGGAGTGAACCAAAAAAATCCATTTTTTTATGAAAATTTGAATTTTCGGGAGGCTTGAGCGACCTCTAAATATTTCGTAACCGCGCGGCGTCGGCGACAATTTTTTTGTTTTTTAACGAAAATGATTGCATGGCGAAAAAAAGGTAAAAAAATATAGCTAAAATTTCTGCCATCCTAATGCACATACACACGCCCACACACATATATTAGGTTGGCTAATAAGTTCGTTCGGTTTTCGCCATTTATTCCACTCTAAAAAACCAAACGAACTTATATGCCAACTTATATGCCAATATATGTATGGTCCGGAGTGTCCGATCTACCTGATGACATCAAAATAACTCAAGTACGGAGAATAGAAAAATCCTGGGACATCTATTGAATAGCTTCAAATGAGGGGTAAAATAGCAAGATAACTTTTCTATTTAATGCACAGTTTCAGGGTGGTTCCAAGGTCCTGTTTTTAATTCCAAGGCTTTCTTCAAATGGAAAGCTATATTTCCAATAGCGGTATCTTATTCTATATAAAAAAACACATCACCTTTGTCACAGGCATTTTTTTATTTAACCTTTCTTTTTAAGCATAAAAGATATATAAAATGATCGCCTTATGAATGTTTCTTGCCAAATCGTGAAAAAATAGCCTACATCGTTTTTACAAAACTGCATCAAATTCGTTTCAAAAAAGTTAATAAAATGGCCGAATTGCAAAAATCCCACTAAAGTAATCTCTTTTTCCTGTAAAATAAGATGCCGATATCAAAATACAGGTTTCGATTTTTGTTGAAGTTGACCTTGAAGTCACCTTGAAAACGTCTACTAAATAAAAAAGTTATCTTGCCATTTTAGTCCTTGTTTGGGTTTACCGGATGCGTATCTTGGATTTTTTAGTTTATTTCGACGTCTCAAGATCATACACACATGCAGTACCGGACAAAAAAAAGTACGCACCGTTCAAAATTCAATATTGATGCTATTATACTTATGTAAATAGTTAATGGAGTACTTCCACAGCTGTTTCTACGATACTTTATAAGTTCACGTTTACATTTTCACTGAAGCATCATCAAAAATATTCGAAAGCTGAACGAAAACAATTTCAACGCGTAAGATGCCAATTTTAGGCTGCTCAAAAAAAAAGTACGCACCCAAAGAAAAAAAAATATGTCATCACATCGCGCATCTAATATTTTGTGTGACCACCTTTTGCTTCGATAACAGCCTGTAAGATTGTGAATTTGCTATTCGTCGATATTGCCCCCGGTCTCCCGCAAAGTATCAAAAAGCTTTTCTTTGTTTGTTACGTCGCCCTTATTAACATTTTGGTCCAAAATAGACCACCGATTTTCTATAGGATTTAAATCTGGCGATTGTGCTTGCCAATCCAAAAGTTTAATCTGCGAAGAACGGAAAAAGGCCGATGATTTTCGAGCCGTATGTTTAGGATCGTTGTCTTGTTGAAAGATGAATTCATCTCGCAGACCGATCTTTAGCAGTGATTCCTCCAGATTTTCGTTTATGATATCAATGTAAACAACGGCGGTCATAATACGCTGATTGGAACCAAGTTTCCCACTCCTGACCACGCAAAACACCCCCACACTAAAACACTTCCCCATCCGTGTTTGACAGTCTTTTGAATATTTTTTTCAAGAAGCTGTTCTCCCGGCTTAATCCAAACGCGTGATCGTCGTTTATGCCCAAATAAGTCAAACTTGCTCTCGTCACTCGAAACAACTTTTTTCCAAAACGAGATCGGCTCATTAACGTATTTTTTTGCAAACTCGAGGCGCTTGATCTTATTTGCTTTGCGAATCAGAGGGCGACGTTGTGCAAAACTATTTTTTATGCCTGCTTCTCGAAGTCTCCTACGGACTGTTCGACCGGAAATGTTCAGGCCTGTATTTTCGAGAATTACACAGCTAGCAATCGTCGGATTTTCGTTTACCTCCCTGATAATTTTGCGATCGTCCTATGCAGTTGTTTTTCTTTTTCTACCTCGTCCATTTTTATCACAGACTATACCTAATTCCTTGAACTTCTCGCATATTTTCTCACTGCACCTTCAGTCATGTCATATTTTCGACGAATTTCTCTTTTAGAAATACCTATTTTTGGTCTTTAATTACCAGTTCTCGCACTTGAATTGCAATTTTCGGCACCGCGGATTTGTTGCAACCGTACTCGATCTCAGAAAATCGATAACTGGCCGAAAAATCGTAAAATCAATATGTTAACATTCCATTTGCCTTACCAAGCTTCGTTGGGAGAAAATCGCTTTGTTGCCACTGATGAGAATATATAAACCTTGGGTTCGTAGTTTTTTTTGTCCTGCATATAACAGGCACTCTTCGCGCTGAAATCGTTCTCTTTCTGGTTTCGAATATTTGTAAAATTGTTTTAACGGCAGCGTAAAGGCAAAACAATGAACTTTCGTCACGACTGCTCAAGGTCTGGTTTATTGATGATATTTGGAATGAGAATAGCACATAAATGGAAATTGAATGGTGCGTACTTTTTTTTTGTTCGGTACTGTATGTGCATGTTTATTCATGATTTGCGAGACCTAATACTTAATTCACGAACCCCATGGAAATTTATATACGCAAAAATATACTGCAAATTTATTTTATTAATAATTGTAATATATGTGAAATGTATGCCATAATTTGAAAATATATGTTGCATATATGTGCCAAATTCTAATTTTTGTAACGTTTTTATATATGAGATGTATATGCGTGGTATTACTGTATATCAATGTATCATACGAGGGTGGGGTGAAAAGTTTCCGGCCTGACCAAGAAAAACGATATTTGACATTTTTTTTTGCTTTATTTTTCAACATAATCTCCATCAACACTGATACATTTCTCATAACTCTCGCATCCCAAAAAACAGTAGCCATAACCTTGTTTGCCGATTTAATTGTTTTTGCCTTCTTTGGGGTTGGTTCCCCTTTTCCAACCCACTGTTTTGACTGTTCTTTACTTTCAGGAGTGTAGTGGTGGACTCATGTCTCATCAACAGTTATGAATCGACGCAAAAATTCGTTTGGATTACGTCTATACAGCGCCAAATTGTCGGTAGCGTCGAGCGTTAGCAAACGCTCGATTGGTCGAGCGTTAGCAAACGCGGCACCCACCTTGCACACAGCTTTTTCATGTTCAAATGGTTGTGCAAAATATTTCGCACACGTTCAGCTGACATCCTACAGGTCTCAGCTATCTCATGCACTTTCAACCTGCGGTCTTCCAACACTATTTTATGGATTTTTTCAATCATCTCTGAAGTTGTGACTTCAACGGGCCGTCCTGAGCGAAGCTCGTCAGAGGTGCTCACACGACCAATTTTAAATTCAGAAACCCACTGATTAATAGTTGAATATGATGGGGAGGAGTCTCCTAGTGCTGAATCCATCTCTTCTTTTATTTGTTTTGGTGTAAAACCTTTCAAATGGAAGTATTTGATGACAGCACGTTTTTCCAATTTTTCCATTTTTACGAAAACAACGGAAGCGTCTCGCGCAATGTGCTCTCAAACGCAAACTAACGTAGCGATTGGGCTGAAACTGTACATACAAGCTCGGTAGGAATGGTACTGTAGGACGCCGCTCCAAAACTAGACCTAGTGGCACTATCTCTTGGTCAGGCCGGAAACTTTTCACCCCACCCTCGTATATCAACGATATATGTAGCATTTACCCTGCATATATACCACATATATACTGCATAAATGGTACATATATACAGATATGCGTAGCATATCTGTATATATGTGGTATATAACTTAAACTTAAAAAAACTTAACTTACAGTTAAAGTACGCTATCGCATATAAACACTATATACCACATATATACAGATATGCTACGCATATCTGTATATGCGTAGCATTTAACTTACTTACAGTTAAAGTTAGTTAAACTTACAGTTAAAGTACGCTATCGCATATAAATACTATATATCGCATATATAGTGTTTATATGCGATAGCGTACTTTAACTGTAAGTTAAGTTTTTTTAAGTTTAAGTTTTAAGTTTTATTAAGTTTAACTGTAATAGTGTTTATACACAGAATATATTTTTTGTCAGGAATATGTATCAAAAATGTATGCGTCATATATGACGCATAAATGACACATATATGAGTAATGTATGACGCATACATTTTTGATATATTTTTCTGACAAAAAATAGACTGAAAATATATCGATAATATGTGCATCGTATATGCCTCATATATGCATCATATATAGTTTTTATACGTAGCACATATGTTTTGGTCAGAAAAATATATCGAAAATATATGGGTCATATATGCGTCATATATTTGGTGCAGATATACTGAATATATACGTATTATTCTATTTTTCGTCACTATATATGCGACCGATATATATACATGTAGCATATATTTTCTGCATATATTTTACATACATAAATTTCCATGGGGAGAAGCATTGTAATTACCTACACATTCGTGAACTGAACATACCATCTCATTGTTGCAAGGAAGATATTTCGCGAAGCATTCCATCAATACTTTTCTTTCCATACTACTGTTACCTAAAAGTGATGAAAGAGGCAGAGAATCCCAAACCTTTGATAACACTGCACAAGGCCGTGGAGTTTTTTGCAATACAATTTTTCATCCTCGAAATTGATCGCACTTCCACCAGCATGATCGCGTTTGCACGATTGCGAATAAAAGAACACAAAGAGCGAAAAAAAATCAGGCCACCTCTCGTCAGAAAGGCAATCGTTCGAAGCGGGCTTCCGACAGGCCGCGATCCACCGAAGCCCTTGAACAGTGACAATCGCCGCACGATTTATTGACATGATAGATGTGGCGATCTAGGAATATCAGGCTTCCACGATTTGTTCGAATGGCTGCTCTCTTGGGGAGGCAAAAAAATACCACACACACACACACATATATATATATATATAATATTAGACACTATCGATAATACTTTAAACCCTGCCAGCATTCATTTCGATCACATGTGAACAAGTGTTCGATGAACAAACTCGTAAAAACGCAGTCTCTCATTGACATAGAAAGAAAAAATCTGCCCTGAAATAGAATTAATCTGGAATCCAACGACAAGTATGATTCGTTGATCAAAAAATAAGGAGATTCATATGTCTTACGATAAGGACGTCAATGTTGAAAATTAATCCAATTCAATGATTTATCAAATGCATAGAAATTTGCATATATTGCACGTGGAAATGCTGTAAAAGGTATAATTGAAAAACGGGATAAAAAAAGACGTTCTTGAACGGAATTACTAATCATAAGGCTTGTAATAATATAAATTTGTACTAAATCACACGTGCATTATGTCAGTTTATGTAACGTAGAACAGGGTTACCTTGAACAGGTTTTGGACGTTTTTTGTAGGTAACTTTTCTTAACATCCTAAATTGTTGACTTTTTTGGCTCCAAAAGAATAATGTGTCCTTTGGCTATCAAATGTATAAGAAAGTCAAGCCCCACTACCACCCACGATTTTATATCCCCCCTCCCCCCTCTCGAGTGTGGAGTTTCTTTGACATTATTTTGATAACAAAATTTAATATTTTATGCATTATACATGGAATTAAATTCATTACGACAATTTTTTTACAATGAAATTGTCATTTTTATTAAGGGAGACGCCACTGTGAAAGGCCGAAAAAGGATCGTTTTTACCCATTTTTTGTTGTCTACTGGATTATTTATTTGGGATTTGGAAAAAAAGGTATCCATTGAACTTATTTCGTGTAAATTTTCACTTCAAAATAAATTACACGAAAGTAAAAATAAAAGGTTTTCTCAGAACCATATTTTTTCAATCAGCACGCAGCAAGACTCGAATAATCTTCGTCCAATCGACTTGGAATTTTAACTGTAGCTTCTTAGATTGCTTTAACAGTCAAGTACGAGCGCTTTTTTTCATTAATTGAAAATAGCAAAAAATATATCACTGTAGATATGAAAAATATGGTCGAAAAAACGAACTTTCTTCGCTTTTCTATTGCACGATAGAACTGATCGTGACTATACGAAGACGTCTCGTTCGAAGATGATTCTGGTAGGAGCGTCAGCTATGCTCATTTTCACAACGTTTAGATTTTTAAATTTTCCGTTTCCGGCATTAATCGTGTTGGCCATATCTGTCGTTGCCTTGGAGCTTTTTTTCTTCTTGGAGCATGCATTTTTCCTCTTCATATGTTTTAGAGCCCGTTTTTTTTAACACTCAATTCTGAAGATGATTACGGGAACTATGGGATATAGCGTTTGGGAGGGGTGTAATCACCTTCGAACGAGACGTCTTCGTATAATCACGATCGTATAATCATGATCGATGTCTCATTGTCGATGATTACGGGAAGAGTTGTAGAGTCTGGGTTAAAAAAATTGATCTATTTGTTAATACAACGTTTATGTCAGTATATATATTGTAAATATTTATTTTACATAACTCGCTTAAGAGCTAAGAACAGAAAGGGCAAAGGTTTCGTTTTTTTCTTGAATTGGCCGGTTATAAAATTTTGAAAAAGTATTCGACTTTTCAGACCATCCTGCAACCCGTTTGATTGTGTCAATATTAACGCCCTTACGCATTGCTCGAGAAATTGTCACGTGTTTCACGCTGTAGGCTGAAAAAACGTTCGCATCATTTCCGGTTTTTTGTCGAAAAATGGATTTGACCCAGTGAGAAAGAGTCTGTGCCGTAACAGGCATATACGGCTTAATGTTAGAAATAAATAAATTTGTATGTTTTCCTCTGATATCTTTTGTTCTTTCTACATACTCCAGCACCGCTTTTGCCGGACATATTTCCTTTCTTTCTCTGAAGAATGGTAATACGAGATTCGGTTGATATTTTCCTGGTTTAGAAGTCTTGAATAATTTTGGGATTCTTATCTCAATTCCTGTCTTTGATTCTATAATATTACCTATTTCAATTAGAGCCATTATTTGTAACCGATGCGCTGTAGTCAACAGCAGTAATAACATTGTTTTTTCCAAAAGTGCTTTTAGTTTTAAGGTACTCCTAAATGAAGAATCTTCAATATAATCGAGAACTGGGTCGATATCCCATGTAGATACGTATTTCACCTTTGTCGGTCTTTGTTTGGAAACACCACGTATAAATCGACTTATCATTTCATCGCTCAAGAATTTTTCTGATGTTAATAATGTAATTGCAGCTCTGTCTGAATTTAGTGTATCGTAAACGCTCCTTCTTTGAAACGTTTTGTTAAAAATTCTATTATTTTAACCCTATCGGTATTCAACATGTCATATTTGATTTCTTTGGCGAAAATCCACCACTTTCTGAGTGAAGACTCATATTGTTTAATCGTAGCTTTCGCGAGGGAGTTCACCATGATATCTGCCGACTGTGGGGTACGTCCCTTTTTCAAAAATGCCTGCCGGACAATTGCCCGGCCGCCAGGGAAAGTGTTCGTGCTAACGGATGACACTTCTCTCTGCAAGGAGATAACAACAAGTTGTTACTTGGCTTAAAAATGACGATAGGTCTCCTGAGCAGTGCGTTGGAGAGAGGGTACCACGATTGAGTCGGTCAATGTGGTATTACTACGACGCATTTGGCTTTGTCCGCAATTATTTTCTTAAGGGGTAAGGCTACAGGAGAATTTTCAAAAAATCGATTTTTTTTCTCGCTAAATCGGTGCTTTATCATTATAAGAATAAGTTACTATTCGATTTATAGCAAGACATTTTTATTCACCGACTTTGAGCGTGTAACGTAAGCCCACCTTAGGCACGGTCATAGAAAACCTAAAACTTTAAACGCGTTTTTCTCGAAAAACCTTTTTCCAATTGGCGCACAGTAGGAGAAAAGCCCAAAAACCTGGCCAAAACCTCAAATGACCTTTGACGGGAATGAAAATTGGCTTACAGGGGTTTTCAAGGTCGCTGATTACGAATCTGAAAGCCAAATTATCGTAAACAAAATGGCCGATCCAATATGGCTGACATGAATGTTAAAAAGTTGCCAGATGTCGACAAAAATTGGTATTTACGGGTTTTCAAGGTCGCTGATTACGAATCCGCAAGCCAAATTATCGTAAAAAAAATGGCCGATCCAATATGGCCGACATGAACGTTAAAAAGTTACCAGATGTTGACAAAAATTGGTATATACGGGTTTTCAAGGTCGCTGATTACCAATCCGATATCTATTGTTTATAACTTGCAACAAAGAGCTTACAGCAAATTGTTATAAACAAAATGGCCGAGTATCCTGCTAAATAGATAAATTAATATATTTAAAAAAATCATCATAATAAAATAAACGTGAACAGTGTATTCTACGCAATTATTATTTTTATTTCCAAAATACATACGGAACGTTTCAAACATAGAAAATTTTATTCTTAATCAAAATCGTAATCGGAGTCGGAGTCGGAGTCAGAATCATTATCCGAGTTTGTATCTATTACAACTCCCGGCACGGCTTCAATCTCGGCGCAAAATTCGTCTCTATATATATATATATATATTCAAATATTTTATTTGAATGTTATAACATTTCATTCATATTTAAGAAATTTTTATGTGGTTGATTTTAATATGTATATATATATATATATGCATACGTATATATCATAATTAAATCACAGAAAATTTATATATATATATATACACATACATATATATTAAAATAATTTATTTCAAGCGTATAACAGCCGTCTTGTCCGTTATGATGCTACTTCACCCATTCTCAGGTAGAGGCGCAGAGGCTGCTCAATAGTGCCGGATGCACGCACGGCTACCGCACGATGCGAAAAAAATCATAACGGACAAGACGCACGTTTTCCGCAGGTAACTCTTGTAAATTTCGAAAGCTTATACATTAAACTAAAGGCCGAGACTAGGAGCTTTGCAAAATGTGACAAAATATATAACTTTTCGGACCGTTGAAAATATAAGTTTTCAAAATTATTCAATTTTATTTATGCCGAAGGCTATACTACATTTCAATCATTTATACATAAACTTTAGATTCAACCGATGTAAAAACATGTTCTACATACCTCCAGAAGTCGTATCCATGTTGCAGAATTGAAATTAAACCCGTCACTTTAAAGTTATGGGTTTTTGAAGTCAGCGTTATTTTCGTCTGTTCAGCGCGTGACACGTACACTCTTCACGAACACTAACTGCCAACTGACGCTGCGGCGCAGGTATACACTTAAAGGGCTTTCCCTTCCACAATAGAATGCAGTTACTAGTCCTCTACCTGAATGACTACTCAACTGACCCTATTTCGAAAATTTATTTTTTGGGGTTTTGGCCAGGTTTTTGGGCTTTTCTCCTACTGTGTGGCGTGACAAATAACTTCAACAATTTTCACTCGCTTTACTTCAAATTTAAAAGTTATGTTCCTAATTGCATTTCGCAGAGAATTACGTACGGAATTTTTGATTAATTGAAAACTTTTCATTTTATGAGCAGTTTTATACATTTTTCACTGAAAATTCATTTAAATACCTACAACTTTTGAATAAAACATTATTGTTCATATTCCGTACGTACTTCTCTAGGTATTCTAATGTAGATTGACGAGAATTTTTGTTTTTTGTTCTAGGTGAAAAATTGTGGATGCTAAATGTCACCCCGCGGAGCGCCTAAAAAAAGAAAATATTAGTAGTCGGCCATTTTGTACATCGAAACAAAATATATATATATTTTCTAACAGCTTCATATTCATACTAAATAGATGTGTAATTAATTTTATGAGTGAATCACTTTTCCATACGAAAAAAAATTGTTAAATTCGCACATGATTTTATATCCGTTACTGTGGCCTAACCTCTTAAGAGTCGGTAAAATTAACGCGAATGGGGGGAATGCATAGGATTTTTCTTTTGCCCACCACACTGTGAAGGCATCAACTCTATATACATTAGGATTAGGGAATCTGGAACAGAATTTCTTTACTTTTCAGTTCATGTCTGTGGCAAACAGATCAATACTAAATGGTCCAAATTTTTTGTTAATTTCTTCAAACGCTTTTATGGATAACTCCCATTCTGTATTTATGTTTGTAATACGCGAGGCCGTGTCTGCATAAACCTTTTCTTTTGATGCAACATACGAGGCGTATATCCGAATTTTTTTTCACACCACGCCCAAATCTGACGTGCAAGATTATTCAGAATTGGAAATTGAACTCCCCCAGTTTTATTTACGTACGGTATTACCGTAGTATTGTCCAGTCTTAGCAGAATCTCGCAGTCATGTAACTGATTCGCAAAACTTTTCACGGCAAAGAAGGCCGCTAAAAGCTCTAAATAGTTTATGTGGTGTTTCTTTCCTTCGTTATTCCACCGACCATTTATACATTGCTCATTGCAATGAGCGCCCCAGTCTGTTAGAGAGGCATCTGAAAAAATCTCAATTTTGTAATTCAAAGATCGTATCGGATTTATTCCAACTTGGGTATTTTTTTTCCACCATTCTAAGTCCTCTTTTAGCTTATTACTTATGGTCATACGTGCTTCGTAATTTCCGTTCTTTGCTATCAGCGCTAGGATTTTTTCTCTATCCAGTCTTTTACAATGGACAGTGCCGTATGCGACAGCTGGACAAGCTGTGTTCAAAACTCCCAGTAAATGTGCAAAAATTCTAATTTCACACTCCGTTCCGGGTTGATGTTTATTTAGCAATGTTTTAATTTGTCGTTTTTTCTTTTCTGTCAATTGCAATGTATAGTCCGTTGAGTTAACTATAAACCCCAAAAATTTACATTTTTGTGATGGGGTTAATGAACTTTTCTTGTTATTTATCTCGAATCCGAGTTTCTCTAAGAGATTCTTCGACTCGTGTACGTTCTTCTGACACTTCTGGAAGTTTTTCCCTATAAACAATATTTCATCTAAGTATATTGTTGATAAGAAACCCTTACTTCTCAGCATATTCATTGCTGGTTTCATAATTTTTGTAAAGACGTATGGGCTTATGGATAATCCTAATGGTAAACATCTGAATTCGTACATTTGTTCTCTAGTGGTAAATCGTAAATATTTTCGATCTTCTTTGTGTAACGATACAATGAAGTATGCGTCTTGAAGGTCAAGTGAGGCCATAAATGCATTCGGTGTTACTAGTTGTTTCACTGACCTAATGTCTTCCATTTTAAAGTGCGGGGATTTGATGAACTTATTCAAGCTTTTTTAATTTAGTATAGAACTATTTGAACCGTCAGCATTCGGTACCAAAAAGATTAGGGATATAAACTGTCCGACATAGTTCTCGCACTTTTCGGTCGCATTTTTCTCTAATAATTTTTCAATTTCTTTCTCTAGTGATTCTAGTTCTTCCTCTCTCCATTTTTGTTGTTCAGGAGACCTATTTACTCAGGAGAGTATTTTATATCCCATTACGCATTTTTTTATAAAATTTTCCCTTGTAATGTTATTTCATTCTTTGATAAACAAGCTTAGCCTGCCTGCTATGTTTTGTACCTCCTCTATTTTTTCGATGACTCTTTCGTAGGTCGATTTTTTTCTGGGTTCGTCTGAGTTGGCCGATACGGTGTTTTCGGCTTGAAGCGAACGAATTGTTTTCTGTGACACCCGCGTGTCTGTCTGTTCTGGGCAGGTGGGCCCCTTCAGTTTGCCTGGATTTGAGTTCGGTGAAAGACTTTTTTGTCCTGAGCTTTGATGCTATTGCAGGCTGCCTCTATCGTCTGAACCTCTTTTATTTGGTCGGCCAGTTTTTTCGTGGAGCCATTCATCTGAGTGAGTTGCCTCTACTACTGGTTAAACGCTTTTTTTCATAATCGGCGTGATGAACGATTTCCTTCCTATAGGCTGTTGGTAGTAAGCTCCCGCCAATAATTTCCCAGTGTCGGACAGAGGCTGAATGAGTTTCATCTGATCGACCTCGTCGGCAGAGTCATCGAGTACGAGAGACACAGCTGCACTCAATGAAACGTTCGCTATACCCACGCAGTCTTGTGTTTGCACGAAGTGCTGTCCCGTTTCTTTGCTACTTCTGTGATAGCAGCGCTTATTTCCAAATTTATTTTTGGAGGTTCGCCATATAATTCTCCTTTGCGAGGATACTTTTTTGTCAGGCTTTTTCAATTTTCCTCGGGGAGCCCCTCCTTCATCCAAGTTTGCCAACGATTTATAATTTCTAGGTGCAATTTGATAGTCTCGCCCTTTATCGCATTGGGATCGTCCCCCAAGAGATGCAGAATTTCCTCGTCCATGGTAATTACGTTGGAGTTCTGTTCGAGAGTTTCTTCGGCCTGTCCGACATCGTCTGTGATCAGTGCGTGGGTGTTATTTTTCTTAACGAAGTCTTCTTCTGAAATATGAATTTTTCTTTTTTGGGATTCGTGACTAGTAACGATCACGCGTTCTTGTGGAGCTTGTTGAACTTATTGTTCGTTTTCCCTTATTGTGTGATGAAGCCCGTGTGGCGCTTGTTGAACTTATTGTTCGTTTTCCCTTATTGAGTGATGAAGCCCGTGCGGAGCTTCTTGAACTTATTGTTCGTTTACCTTTATTCGGTGGCTAAGCTCGTGTGCAGCTTGCCAACTGTATTTCGTAGGAAAAAGACAGTTATTTTCAAACTCCAGTTCGTATATTCGGTTTCCCTCATGGGAGGGGGCGAAGTTCGTGTGGAATTCGCCTACTGGTTTTCAGGTAGAAAAAACAGTTGGATTTTAATCCCGGTTCATGTCGACTTTTTACCTGTCCATTCATCCATCGAAGGTTTGCCGCCTTATTTTCCGCGTGTCCTTGTGACACGAAACCGGTGAGCAATGCTGCGAGGTTGTCCACTTGCTTTGCATTTTTTTGCAATTCCGCCTGGGTATTTGCGTTTCCCTTTTTCGCTCTCTTGAAGGGGATCGAGAATGCTTTCTCTTGCTATCCTTTCCCATTATCACGCGTGTTTGAATAAGCTTTCTAATTATTTATTGCACGACGTTCGTTTTCGTGTGTGAATTTGTTGAGCAAAACAAAACAATATGAAGAGGAAAAACGCATACAGCTCCAAGGCAACGACAGACATGGCCAACATGATTAATGCCGGAAACAGGAAATTTGAAAATCGAAACGTTGTGAAAATGAGCATAGCTGACGCTACTACCAGTAATAATTGAGAACGAGACGTCGCAGTATAATTGTATCTATCTATTATATTTTTGCTTCCTTTTTGTTTTTTTTTCTATTTTTTTAAATTACTTTTTAATTTCCCTCCGTACTTGACTGCTCAAACTAATATAATTAACGAAAATATTTCACTCTTAGTTCCGGGACTAAATTTACAACAGTTCTACTGCGTGTAGCGGAGAGGGTTGGCTGAAAACCAGTAGTACTATAGCGACTTGTGCGCCGCTATTTTGTATTCTTTTAACAAATAATGTTTCTTTAAATACTCCAATATATAACTTATAAAATCTAAACGTTCTTTTCACCGTGTATTTTATTCCTTTCATTAACAAAAAATCCAAAGAAAACGGTCGAAAATGGGCAGTTACAATGGTGTTCTCCCTTAAACATTTTACATAAAAATATCAAGTACCTGGGGTACTGTTATACGCACTTAATCAGTCGTATAATTATAATTGAGATCAAAATCAACTTGAGCAACTTTACAGTCAACTTTAGCAACATTATAATAAACTTGAACAACAAATTGTTCAAGTTTATTCCCCGCAGCCGCCGCCCACCACCGAAGGTCACGTGGGTTCGCTGCGCACACATTAAAATCGAAAACTGTTACGCTTGATGTCAAAAAAAACCCGTTTTACGGTAGTTTCCCTGTGCCCTCCTGCAAATATGATGCACTATATTTAAAAAACGTAGCTGCGTGCAACACAACACGCGGAGGAGGTCACTGAAGAACTAGAAAAATTGAAGTGACAAATATCGAGCAAAAATGATAGGCGGGAGGGGAGGGGACGTAAAGAAATAATGAGAAACATCAGAAATTTGAAAATATCATACAATTATACCGGAATAAGTAAACCCACTTCATGTTAGGCCTACGCACATTTTCCCAGCGCTAAGTTATTTGTATCCGAGGAAAATTTGACTACTAACAATGAGAGGTTGCGAGGTCGATCTCTTCGATTTCGATGAAATTTGGCATGCTTGTAAAATGGGTAAAAAAAGGCGACACGTATTTTTTTATACCTGCGGAACGCGATTTTTAAGGGGTGAAACGCACCCTCGCAAATAGGGGTGTTTTTCGTTTTTCGTCGATAACGTTTTCGTTCTCATCTCCAATGTATAGTACATGAAAAAATAAACATTGTAGCAATTTGAATTTTTGCACATCTCGCACCGTTCAAACGTTATCGACGAAAAACGAAAAACACCCCAATTTTCAAGGGTGCGTTTCAACCCTTAAAAATTGGGTTCCGCAGATATAAAAAAATAAGTGTCGCCTATTTTTGTCCATTCTACAAGCATGCCAAATTTCATTGAAATCGGAGAGATCGACCTCGCCACCTTCCTTTGTAAATGCACAACCACAAAAGTAAGAGAACTGTTTAAACGTCGTGTTCGTCGGAGGCGATATATCACGCATAAATCCTACTTAAGGGACTCTATAATGCACTTAGGATAAGCCATTACGAGAATAATAATCTAAATTAAGGGGAGAGTATTTAAGCTCGTCGAGATGTCCTTGACCGTCCCAATCAGACGTGGCAGGGTTTTCCCATCTACCTTCTGTGAAATGTGTGCTCTCTCATTCTCTCGCTTTGTATATATATATAAATGACTCTATCTCCCGCACGCCCCCTTCGTTTCTCTTTTCTCACCCTCACGTAATACGCGTAATAGTTGTCTGCGAGTATAACTCGGTCAAATCTACAATTCCGCACATTCAGTCCCCGAATGCCTCTCGTCTCGAGAGGCTTTCCTTCTTGGTGAACTGCCTTCCTACGACTTCGGCACAGTGGTACAGAGAGGCGACGACGAGAGTGGCAGATTCCTACGGAATATCGTCGCAAGTTTGTACACGACTGTCGGCTTAATTCTCGAACTCCAGGACAATTCACCCTCGCATGGAATTCACGGGGAAACAACAATTTGAAGTACCACTTTGGCTCTGATGAGAGAACCTTTGCTGTCGCTGATAACTCTCTACTATCCCGAAAAGGAACAACTCTATCTGCTATGTGCTCTGAATACAATGACTCCGAACCAAATGGCGTCGTAGCCCATCTCTAGAAACGTAGGATCGCAAAACAATTCAAGCATTTGAAAAATAAAAAACCAACGTCTCATAAAATTTGTTTAGCAGTTGCAATTCTATGAAAAAAAGAGGACGAAGGATTTGTGACGAGCAAAACTGTTCTATCATTTTTAGGTACAGCTGTACTGAAAAGGGTAAATTTCCAAATGGTAAACTTCCATCGTATGCAAATTACGTTACGCAATTTGGGGGGGGGGTCCAGCCAGGCGTTACGGTCTACGTATGTCGGGGAGGGGGGAGTCAAGGTTTGCGTTACGTCACGATTTTAGAACTGCCAGAAATAGCAAAGTGCACGTTCAAGGTAGGAATTTTATACTTGCGCACAATTTTACCGCGGAAAGTTGACAGCTTTCGATACGAAATGTCAGTTAAGGGGGGAAATCACTGTGCAAGAATTTGCACAGTAGCTTTCCCACTCTCCCAAGCAAAATTTTATTTTTTTAAAGTTTTTTGTTATTCTCGAAAGTACATATATTAAAAAACATGTTGGCAACATTTTTATCCACAAGTCCGAAAATTGACGGAGTTACAGTCACTTCAGTGAGATCAGGTGGCGCGACCGGTTAGTACCCTCAATCCCTACATGTGTAGCATCGTTCACAATCGATGAAGCGCAATCTCTTATTATTATGTGAAATATAATGAAGATGAAGAACCGTCATATCGCCCGCGACTAGATATTTTTATGTAAGTATCAATATTGTAGAAAAAAATATAACTCCATATCAAGAAAAACGAAACAAACCTTGAACGCGTTTTTCGCGAAACTACTTTTTTCGACCTTGTCCCAGCGAATACTCAAAAGCGTATCAACTGATTTTCAATGTTTTATTGTACATTTTTGTAATCAAAGTGACTCATTTTTGAAGACTGCTTGAATACAAAAAAGAGCCTTGAAAATAGAAAAAAAAATTCCAAACTGTCGGCATTTAAAGAAAACGGCTACGCATAACGATAGCTACGATAGATAGTATAGATACCGATAAATTGTTGACTTTTTATCTACAGATAACTATAAAGATAATCATAAAGATATCGATGGGACAATGAAGAATTTTTTTTCTTCGTTCTCAAATCAAGGCACATATCTCGGTAAATTTTAAAGATTTTTTTTCATTAAAATTCGTATAAAACTAGATGAATCTATACTTCATAAAATTGAGTATAAACCCGATCCTTTCATAATTAGTTATGTCTATGGAAACAAATCGCAATTATTGATGACAAAATAACAAAACGTAACAGAAAAACCCTTTTTTTTCATAACGACCTTGGAAATTTCACTGGCCGAATCGAAGCCAATTCCTCGACAACACGTATTGATGACAAAGCACCCTTTACGTAACGGAATAGGGGGTCGGCCAGGCATTACGGTCCTGGTACGTGGGGGCAGGAGGCGGTCGAAAATTGGGAAATTAGGCGATAGGTAATTTGCGTACGCCCCCTTTTGGAGACGATTGCGGATAAGTGTGTTGACATTGAAGGAAATCATATTTCCAATATCATGATTTTTTGCTTTTTCTGTTGAAGGGGTTATGCCTAGTTGTAAAAGTCGAAAAAGAACACTTAAAAAAAATTAATATATTTTGACAGTATATCATCTTAAGGCCATGTGCCACACGCCAGAAAATTTCGACGCGGCCTCTCGTTACGTCGGTAGCGCAGATCTCGTAGTTTTTAGCTACGAGTCGCTACCGACGGACAGCGCAGCGATCGCGAATTCGGTCTCGATGCTTCGCACTGGGACGAAGAGTCGAAGCCAAATAGACGGCGATCGCTGAGCGCGCGCGTGTGTGTGTGTTTGCTACGCCGCGCCGACCGCGTGGAGAAAGAACGAATACATTCTCGCACGCCGTTCGGACGTACGCAAGCACCTTACATCTATCTGTGTATCACACAAGTCATACAAGTATGCGTAGCGACCATGGTACACTTGTATTGGAAGCATGCGCTCGCTCGGCAGGAGAGCGGTGAAACTTTGTTGCATTTTACTTTGTATATGCAGCCATCGAATCGATTTTTTTTCGACGACGGCCACAACCAAAAGACTCAGGCATTTTCCCATACTTTTTTAATTCATTTAAACAAATAAGCTCGAACACAATTTGTTACATCGATGCCGCTTATCGTTAACGATATCGATAGCTGCCAAAATTTCGAGCGACCGAAATTGCTCGAAACTCACTCTACAAAAGAGTGGTAAAATTTTACAATGCTCATTATTTAAACAAATGTGTTCAGCATTTTTATCTCTGCCAGGGTTCATATTTAGCAGCATTTTTGCTGGTCAGCTTCTCGAACAATCAAGATCGCTAGCCTCGCTCTACGGAAGAGCGGTGAAATTTTGCGATCGCGCATTGTTTAAACAAATGCCCTCGAATCGTTTTTTTGTCGACGGCGATCATCGGTGGAAATTTCTTTATGGTTGAACTTTCTAGCAAACGGGGTTTGCTAGAGACTCGTATGGTGGAAGGGTGCATTTTCCCATTCTTTTTTAATTAATTTAAACAAATAAGCTCAAAGACTATTTGGCATCTCGGTGTCGCTCATCGTCGACGAATTCGATGTCTGCTAAAATCTCGAGTCTCGACCGAGATCGCTCGAGACTCACTCTACAAAAGAGTTGTGAAATTTTACAATGCTTTTTGTTTAAACAATTGCGATCGGCATTTTTTTCTCTGCCATGGCTTATCTTCGGCTGGCTGTCTGCGGTCGACCAAATTCGCGAGCGAACGAGATCGACCGGGTCTCACTCTGCGAAAGAGTGGTAAAATTTTATTATTACTAAATTATTACTAATTACGCTAAAAAAATCGTTTAGCATGTTTTCTCTCTGCCGGAATTCATCTTCGGCAGGTTTCTCCAAAGATCGAATTTTCTAGCAATGACGATCGGAGAAGTCTCGCTCTACAGAAGAGCGGTAAAATTTTACTATCGCGAATTGTTTAGAGGTCATCGGTGTAAAATTTTCAAAAAATCGTTTTGTTGGAAGCACTAAAAAAATCCTTGGAAACTTAAAAAATTTTACAATGCTCTTTGTTTAAACAATTGCGATCGGCATTTTTTTCTCTGCCACGGCTTATCTTCGACAGGCTGTCTGCGGCCGACCAAATTCGCGAGCGAACGAGATCGACCGGGTCTCACTCCGCGAAAGAGTGGTAAAATTTTATTATTACTAAATTATTACTAATTACGCTAAAAAAAATCGTTTAGCATGTTTTCTCTCTGCCGGAATTCATCTTCGGCAGGTTTCTCCAAAGATCGAATTTTCTAGCAATGACGATCGGAGAAGTCTCGCTCTACAGAAGAGCGGTAAAATTTTACTATCGCGAATTGTTTAGAGGTCATCGGTGTAAAATTTTTGAAAAATCGTTTTGTTGGAAGCACTTTAAAAAAATCCTTGGAAACTTAAACAATTTTACAATGCTCTTTGTTTAAACAATTGCGATCGGCATTTTTTTCTCTGCCATGGCTTATCTTCGGCAGGTTGTCTGCGGCCGACCAAATTCGCGAGCGAATGAGATCGACCGGGTCTCACTCTGTGAAAGAGTGGTAAAATTTTATTATTACTAAATTATTACTAATTATGCAAAAAAAAATACGTTTTGCATTTTTCCTCTGCCGGAATTCATCTTCGGCAGGTTTCTCCAAAGATCGAATTTTCTAGCAATGACGATCGGAGAAGTCTCGCTCTACAGAAGAGCGGTAAAATTTTACTATCGCGAATTGTTTAGAGGTCATCGGTGTAAAATTTTCGAAAAATCGTTTTGTTGGAAGCACTTTAAAAAAATCCTTGGAAACTTAAACAATTTTACAATGCTCTTTGTTTAAACAATTGCGATCGGCATTTTTTTCTCTGCCATGGCTTATCTTCGGCAGGTTGTCTGCGGCCGACCAAATTCGCGAGCGAATGAGATCGACCGGGTCTCACTCTGCGAAAGAGTGGTAAAATTTTATTATTACTAAATTATTACTAATTATGCAAAAAAAAATACGTTTTGCATTTTTCCTCTGCCGGAATTCATCTTCGGCAGGTTTCTCCAAGGATCGAATTTTCTAGCAATAACGATCGGAGAAGTCTCCCTCTACAGAAGAGCCGTAAAATTTTACTATCGCGAATTGTTTAGAGGTCATCGGTGTAAAATTTTCACAAAATCGTTTTGTTTGAAACACTTTTAAGAAATCCTTGGAACCTTAAAAATTATGATGCATATTCCTTTGTAGCTGAAAAAAAAACCATTATAAAGTGGTTTTGGACCTATTTTTTAAGGAAGTCTCCGCCGCTGAAAACCGTCTTTGGCGATCTTTCATGCCGGTAGGCGCAGTTCTCAACTCTTGTAAGCCTATTGTGGGAACGAAATGACCGACTAAAAATAGTTTTATTTTCGACCAATAGGTGGCATTAGGGGGCGTCCATTAATTACGTGAGGCGTTTAGGGGGGGGGGGGGGGTCGAGCGAAATGTCACCCAATCTCACGTGGAGGAGAGGGGGGCTTCGGCAAATATCACGTACTTTTAGTAATTTTAGTAATTTTAGTAATCATGTAATTTTTATCACGTAGGGAGAGTCTCCCTACTACTTTACATGGTGGAGTAAATGGTACTACAACCGCAGTTACTTCTACTACAATTTATTTTCCATGAACGTATGCATTTTGAAAAATCTCACGTGAGATTAGGGGAGGGGGGAGGGGGTCGAGCAAAATCTCACGACATCTCACCAGGGGAAGAGGGGGGGGGGGTCGAAAATCGCCAAAATCACCTCACGTAATTAATGGATGCCCCCTTAGATTACGGGAAAAAAAACTTGTTCAGCTGTAGCGTCTTTGAAACCGTTGGCTTCAAACACGTTTTTTTCAAAACCATGTTTTTGATATCGGGACGGAGCAAAACTCAAACAATGTTCGACCAATCGACTTGAAATTTTAACTGTAGTTTCTTAGATTGCTCTACCAGTCAAGGACGAGCGCTTTTTTTGATTGACTGAAAATTGTCAAAAATATATCACTTTTTATACCCAACCCCAACAAATTAAAGAAACAAAAAATTTCTTCACTTTTTAAAGTGTTTTTTGAAAGGCTGTATCAATGTTAAAAATAGTCGTATCAAGATGAAAAAGAAAAACATTATTAAGCTTCAAGTCTATAGTTTGAGATCCTTTGGCAAAATAATTTTGTGAGCTACGGTTATCGCGTAGCTCACAATCATAAGAGTAGCGAGAAAATTATTTTTCCAATTTTATTTTTCAAGGGATTTTTTACAGTTAAATCAATGCATAGGTCCGTTAGCTTGTTTATTCAGTTCCAATTTGGTTTTTTTGTGGTCTCTCTACGTCAACTTTTTGCTGAGATACCCGACTTGTAATAAAAAATGTTCCTTTTGTGTTTGATCAATGATATCACAGCAACCAATGATCGCACAGGAAATTATTGGGCAGCCTTAAGAAAGTTGAATCAACTTCGTACAAGACGCTTTCGTTGATTTTTGAGAAAAAAAATTATTTTTCACCATTAACAGTAGTTTGAAAAATAGGACAAAAAATGACATTTTATGGTTTTTTAGTAAATCTACTACTCCATTACAAATATTGGTAGAAAGACTAATGTCACCACGTTTATTTTTCAGCTTAATGTACCCCCAATAGCCGTGTAAATTTTCAAATTGATCCACCGACCCGTTTTTCCGGACCGATCGATCAAATTGTTACAAAAGAATTAAAGGATCAAGTGTTCCTAAACATCGTGTAATCATGATCAAAATGAAAACACCCATTTTTTTCGACTATTTTTAGAACTTTGCAGTAATTGCTTGTTAAATTTAAGAAAAAAAATTGAAAAGTTAAAAAAAAATTCTAATCTGTTTAAATTTGTAACATTTTTCAGGAAACAATGGTGACTCGTTGTTGCCACGCTTCGGCTTTGGCGCACCATAATTTCACTCATCTTTAATTGCATTGATTAAAAGTTGATACCCCTAAGCGATATTCACTAGTCGATCTGAGAACTTGTATGCCATTAATTGTCAATATTTTCTGCGAAGGTTATTAGGGATACAAAAAACACTTTTTTCAAAAATGATCTCTCGTTTAGAAGGAGAAACCAATGAACAATTTTTTTCAAAAACTAATCTTTTTTTGGTCAATTTTTTCTACGTTTTGGTAAACAAAATTAATCTAATGTTTTTGTAAACTCTCATTTTTTTTTCAATTTTTTATCATGCCTAGTTTTGAAAAAAAGATTTTTTTCCATAACCCTAATAACCTTCGTAGAAAATATTGAGAATTAATTGCATAAATGTTCTCAGATCGACTATTAAATACAGCTTGGGAGTATCAATTTTAATTGATGCAATTAAAGACGAGTGAAATTAAAGAGCGCAAAGGGCGAATCGTGTAAAAAATGAGTCAGTATTGTTTCCTGAAATATTTTACAAATTAAAAAAAATGTCCATCTCTCGAATTTTGTTCTTATATTTAACAAGCAACTAGTGCCAAGTTGTGAAAAAAGTCGAAGAAAATTAGTATTTTTATTTTGATGATGATTACAAGATGTTTAGGAATAATACACTTGTTCCTTTAATTGTTTTGTAAAACTTCGATTAACTTTTGATGGAAAACGGTTCGATGAATCAATTTGCAGACTAACAGGGGTATTGGGGGTCACATTAGTCTTTGCATCAATATTTGTAACGTAGTGGTAGATTTACTGAAAATCCAGAAAAAAGTCATTTTTTGTCCTTTACCAAATAACGGTTAAGGGTGAAAAAAATCACAAAAACCAACGGGAGGGGCTGGCAAGAAATTCATTCGACTTTTCAAAGCTGCCCTCTAATTCCCGTTGCGATAATTGGTTGCTGAGATATCGATAATCAAAGACAAAAGGATCTTTTTTCATTCGAAGTCGGATATCTCAGCAAAAAAATTGACGTAGAGAGATAAAAACCAAATTAAAGCTGTATAAACAAGCTAACTGACCTATACATTGAGTTAACTGAAACAAAATTCCTTAGTCCGATGACCCCTGAAAAAAAAACAAATTTAGAATTTTTTCTCCCGGTATTTCTTATGATTGCGCGATAGCCGTAGATCACAATTTTTTTGCCGAAAGAACTCGAAACTATGATCTTGAAGCTTCAAAAGGCTTTTTTCATCTCGATGCGACAATTTTTCACATAGACACAGCGCATAAATCAAACCAAACAAACAGACCTAAACAAACCCTAAAAAATGAAGAAATTTTGTTCCTGTAATTTTTGGAGTCGTATATAAAAAATTATGGTTCAAAAAACGAACTTTTTTTTAACTCGTCTCTTTTCTTTAATTATTTTAAAGTTTCCCCTCATTTAACTGCTAAAACTAACGTAATAAACGAAAATATTTTACTCTTAGTTCCACGATTAAATTGACGATAGTTTACTGCGTTCCACGGAGAGGGTATGAGGTTGAAGTTTGCAACGTTGGAACGTAATAAAAATTAAAATTTGTTAAGTCCTTTTTTATATTTCGGCAACCTTTGCTTACAATAATCCTCCAACCATTTTTCAAGATTGTTGAAAAAAATCGTCACCGTGTACTCCCATCTAAGGGGTCACACCACTGTAGAATCTTAAAAAAATTGTTTTTTTTTTACTTGACTTAAACGATGCTTTGAACCAATTATAATAAGGGGAAAGAGTTTGGCACCTGTAAAACAACATCCGCAGGCCCGTATGGGTCTGCGGTGGCAGTGGCTGACCCGTGTGCGAGACATCGACCGTTTTTCTCGAAACACAATTTTCAAAACGGCACGCAGCATAGCTCCAACAATTTTCATCATTTTCACTCTCAATTTTGGGTACATGTTTAAAATAACATTCCGAAGAGAAATAAGTACGGGCTTTTGTATGAGTTAGTTATAACATTAGTTATTACCGAATGATTGTCCTTTTTTTCTGTCGAAAATTAAGTTTTTAGTTTAATGCTTGCCAATTACACAAAAATTAATATTTTCACAATTCTCTACGTATTTCTCTAGCTATACTCGTGTAAATTAATAGATTTTTTTAAATTTTATTCTAAAATCAAATTTGCGTCAGCTATACTGCGTGCCGCAGAGCGTCTCAAATTCAACATGCCTCGCCAGAATGGCTCCAGCCTCACCTTTTGGCATAATTGTTTAATATAAATTTCATTTTGTTCACTTGAAAGATATGGCTAATAACATCCTTGAATATTAATATTCTCTTATTCCTCCTTCTACAAAAAAAAATCGCGAAATATCACTCAATTTTGGACGTTTACAGTGGTGTAAGCTCTTATGGTAAAACGAGCGTGCGCTCTTGATTTCTATCGATTTTGTTCAAATTTAAACCAGACATTGTTCATATTATTATGCAAGTTTGAGTGAAATTTCAGAACAGTTGACTATTTAGATTGGGAGATAATGGATTTTTTAATTGCAACTTTTAACACTGCAGGGTCTGCATAGGCCGAAAGTCAGGTCACATAATTCGGCGTACCATTCTATTGTGTTTATGGATTTTGAAAAAAAAAAATATGATTATATAACAAACTAGTTAGGGAACGAGTGGAAAAGTTTGAATTGTCTTCACTATTCAGTTTTTCTAAAGACGTTCAGTAACGACAGAATAACTCTCGGTAAAAAATATTTATCCCCTATAATAAGAAGACATTATGCAACACCGCAGAACAGCATTGTTCAATATTTCGATAAAAAAGATAATTATTGTGTTCCTAAAGTTAAACACATTTAACGTGAAGAAAAAGATTTGCGTTCTAAACATTAATATTTCATATTGTTTATGTTATTGCATTGTGTCTTCTCATAGAGGACAAATATTTTTCACGGAAAATTACTCTGTCTAAATTTCAATACAGACCCTAGAGTGTTAAAAGTTACAATTTCAAAATCCATTATCTCCGAATCTAAATAGTCGACTGACCTGCCATTTCACTGAAACATGCATAATGATACGAATAATGTCTGGTTAAAATTTGAACAAAATTTATAAAAATCGAGAGTGCACGCTTGTTCTACCTTAACGCGTTCAACCATTGACCATTCAATTCTGTTGCCCTGGAGGTTTGGACCCGGCGACTCTGAGTATGAGATGATGGTAGCCGTAAACATTGAGATGCAAGAAGGACGTTGCGTCCTCGCCCTTTGTTTTGAAACGTACATACGTAAGCGAAAGACCTTGCATAGATTGGTGGTGCGATCCATGGTGAGATATTGTTTCTGAGCGAAGCCGAAGGGTTCAACAAGTTCCTTGAGGTCAGCCTCGCTGGTGCTCTCGCAGAGATTGGAGACAGCGGTGATATCCGGGCGGATACTGGAACTGTATACTGTGGCCGCAACAATTGATGCGGTTTCTCATCCTCGGCAGTACGTACTTGATGCCCTGGATAAATCCGATGGTCCATCTAGATGGTAAATCGATGCTACATTAGTTCTGTTTTCTACATGATAGCCCAGGTACCGTACCTACCATGTGTATGCGTACGTTATCGGTACCAGTTTAGTATGGTGAGGATACGGAACCGGTATATTTTACTATTGCACAGTGTACCAGTACCATGCTAGTAACACATACATTTGCGTGTAGTGGTGTACTACCGTACAGGTTCACCGAGGGTCTTCTATCTTTGTACATCATACCAATAGTACTCTCGGTCATCAGGGTGAAGCTATCGAGGAATCGCCAAAGGTCCACAAATAATCCGTGTTTGAGATGTGACAGTTTTGCGTTCGTAGGCAAAGGGTGTTGAACTTTCGTGCATAATTTTGGTCGCACACTGATCAGGAAATCGAGGATTTCGAGGGGTAATGGAAATGGCTACGGATCATCGAAAAATATGCTATCTGCGATTTTTTCACGAATAAATACCGAGGTATTTCTGCGAAGAGCAAATAAGCTTGAGTTTTTTGCACCGGAGCCGTTGGCTGTTTGACACATCGGCGAGCGAGAAAACAATGCGAGGGAAGATCGTGGCAAATTGCAAAGAACGTAAATTGAGGTTATAGCACGTACGTACCTTGACTTCCGGTGTTTTCTCCTTCGACTTCTCGCTGTCACTGTGTTCCTCGATCTTCTTCATGTAATCGGCCGCGGCGGTTTTCTCGTAGATTATTTCTTTGTCGTCGGTGGTGTGCCGGCGTCCTGATGCGTTCTTCACAGCAAAAAAAACTCACCAAAACGCGACGAAAACAAACTTCACTCGATCACACACACTATTTACATTCTATCACACACATCGTATGAAATATATTTCGAACGAATGTTCGAGGTTATGGCCGGAGGTTATGGCTCCGGCTTTCGACCTGTCAAAAAATAAATTGTTCCGGGAGGAGGCGAGCGCGGTCGGTAAACACAGGACGAAGCGAGCTGCGCGCCGCCAGTGAGAAAACGGATGCACTGAACGCTCGCTCCGGTACATGATATTTTGAGCTTTGTTGGTACATTTTTGCTAAATTGATGTAAAAATTTCAAAATGCTTTTTCTCCGCCATTTGTTCATGAAAACAGGTGAAACGAAGCTCAAAATGTGTGCTCTTTCACTGTCGAGAGCATGATTCGCGCCAAATTAACGAAAATGCGATGCAATGGTTAATAATTCACAGTTTTTCGCATGGTAACCACAAACTGCAAATTTTTTTTCGAAATTTTGGAAAATTTTGCGAATCATGCTCTCGGAGCAAGCATCCTGCATGCACACAACAAATTTCAATCCAATTGGTTGATCCGTTTGGGAGAATTCCCATTTCAAAATTTCGATGCGGTCGGAGGCATGTGGCACATGGCCTTAAAGGTGTTCCCTGAAAATTTGAAACCGATCGGATCGAAATTGACAGATTCACAGGCTGAAGTTGACGCCCGTCGGAACGCTCGAAGGGTCGCTCGAAACTTCAAACGATTTTTTCTCGGAAGTACGTTTTCAACCGTCTACGGCCACCCGGGGTCAAAATGACCCCAAGCGCAACTTTAAGCCATAATTACTATTATAAGTTGTTGGCGGCCAAAGCGACTGGCCTGCTGTCTAATGTTGCTTTGGTGTACGCTTTGTAAATACAGACTAGGGTCGGATGTGGAGCTACTTTTTTCCTTGAACTATTTCCCACTATGGAGCTTTTTTTTCCTTAAACTATCATATCTCAAGCATATCACCTTAAAATTTTATGAAAAAAATTGAAAATTGCAAGAGGTATGATTTATTTAGGGAAAAAGGGCTTTTTTACACATTAACCGCTTGCTGATTTTATTTCCGCCATTTTAAAATTCTATTAAAACATCATACCAAGAATGCCACATTCTAGAATATTCAAACTAATATCCTGAATTTTTATGAGCCACTCGGAACGATACGATCAACGCGGCAATCGTTTGAAGCATAGCTGGGTCCATTGCGACCCCCTGTGACCAGCGTGTGATAGTCAGAACTCGTAGCCGCGAAAGGTTAATTTTGGTGAACAAAATATCAAAAAAAAACTACGTGATCGATCTTTTGGAACATTTTAAGGCTTTTTTGTAAATGTAAAAATCCATCGATCCAGACGGAATGACACCTCATCGCGGTCGGTATGGTAGAACAATTATAGATACCCAAAAATCTCTGAAACGGCTCTTCAGATCCCGTCGAAACTTTACTAAACGACGTCAAATAGATAGACGAACAGCTGTCTGCCCCTCAAATTCAGAAAATTTGAGCGGCAGACAGCTGTTCGTCTATCTATTTGACGTCGTTTAGCAAAGTTTCGACGGGATCTGAAGAGCCGTTTCAGAGATTTTTGGGTATCTATAATTGTTCTACCATACCGACCGCGATGAGGTGTCATTCCGTTTTAACTTGACTTTCTGTGAGATATAATACGGAAGATCAATATTGCACCCCATACCCGATTACTTAGAGCGCTGAAATTTTGCAAACATGCATCTAGGAGGTAACAATGCATGATTCGTCTTTAAAAAAATATCCATAACATTTTCAACTTTTCATGTAAAATTAGCGATATCTAATCATCCATATAAAATCTCACTAACACATGCAAACAAGTTCGTAACCGACTGTGTTTGCATGTAAAAAGTTTATATGCAGCAATTAGTCGCAAGTTCAATTTCAATTACAGTCTTTGTGATTTTTTACAATCATTCCATGTTCCTAACGTTTAAACTTGTAAATGACTAACTAGTAAATCAATTAAAGACTGACAAGTAGAAAATAATTTATATGTAAAAAAATGTATTTTTTCCAACAAGCTTTTATTGAATGTATTAAAAAGTAGACAATAATTTTTCTCCCAGGTCACCTAGATGTGACTATAAATAAAAGCTTGGGGCGCTCAACATTTAGACATATAATCTTTAATTTACATAAATCTGTTCACATATCAACTGTATTTAATTTACTGTAAACAACCTTAGATTTATTAAATAAAAATCCTGAAACTGAGCATAAACGTGTGATAATAATTTCTCCCATTACTATTGTGTCAAATTAAATACGATTAATGAAACTGAATTTATTAAATTTATTAAACATTTAAAAAGTTGGGCACCCCAAGCTTTTATTTATAGTCACATAAGGGTGACTTGGTAAAAAAATATGTTCTACTTTTTAGTACATTAAATATGAGCTTGTTTTTTGTTAAAAAATTTTTTTACATATAAATCTTTTCCGACGTACTTCTATTTTTTAAATCGATATTTCAGAAATTCCTTCGATTGATCATAGGCTAAAATAATATATCAACGAAATTTGTTTCAATTTTTGCTATTAGATAGCCTGGTCAGAAGGGCATAGCTCACCGCAAAGGACGGTTTTTAGGGGTGCTTTTCGGCATCGGCTGTAAATCGGTTATAATAAAATTTGCTTACACAAAAAAAACTACAGTGTTCTTCGGATGATCCTTTTTCAAATTTTTGTAGAAATTTATCATCACGATTTTCTTTCAACAAATCCCAAAAATGAGCTGCTTTCTACTGTTAAAATTAAGCACAACCCGTTAATAACCTTACATTTTTATTTTCTGGATCACGAATATTCTTTTGACAGTGAGTATTCAAAATATCATAAAATTACTAACGACAGTATTATCAAAACTTTAATTTCCCATACAATTAGGCGTTTCTCAAAATAAATATCCGGCTTTTCATTCTCAACGAATTCAATGAAAAATTTTGTCACGGTAAGCGAAAATGTTAATTTCTCTTGAGGAAAGCCATTTTTTCGTTGATCTCGAAGCTCCAACACAACGACACGGATTTCATCACTACGCATACCAGGTGTGTAAGTATGAAACCGGAATTTTTGTACAGAAAAAACACGTTTATTGTAATGATATGATACAAATAACTGGAGATGGCTTCTCGGGTCACCTTTAACTGATCCGCCAGTTGTTGTTGTGTTTGAGCGTCGTCTTCGTCCAACAAGGCTTGCAGGTCAGCGTCTTCAAACTTTTTCGGTGGTCTTCCACGTTCTTCGTTCCTCACGTCAAAATCGCCACTTTTGAACCGTTTGAACCACTCGAAACACTGTGTTTTACCGAGAGCATGCTCACCAAACGCCTCCACAAGCATTCGATGCGATTCGGCTGCGGTTTTCTTCAGATGAAAACAGAAAAGTAGTGCTGTCGGCAAATCGTGATTTGTTGGCACAAAACTCGACATGTTTATCTCTAATAAACTAATGCTACTGAATGAAACTCGTGTTATTGTGAGTTGGAAATCTTTGTCGGATATCAATACAATAACAAGACACCGCTGACGTGATGTGTCGGTAACTGCATCGACATCTAGCGCCACCTATGGACAAATTCCGGTTTCATACTTACACACCTGGTATATATGTATGCAAATGCGTCAGGGAAAGATTCGCCTACGGGCTCCCGTTCTAGAACACACGAATATTTACAATTCCACGGGGAAAATCCTTAATCCAGATCGTTGGATGGCGTAGGTACTATTCGACTTTATCGACGATTCGGTATTTGAGATGACCGATTTGAGACCGGAGTAACTGAATCTACTTCACGGTTTACTCGGTGCGAGTAAATAGGACGCGTAGGCACGATTTATTCACCCCCTGGTGGTTTTTACACTATATATCCAGCGTGTCCAGGAAAGGGAGATGTCGATAATTAATAGCTTTATAACGCGATTATGACTAGTTTCTTCACGAGAATGGAACGTCCTCCATGATACTGAAAATTGAATGCCTAAAGTGACATTTTACACGAAAGTTTCTCAACTCAAAAGGCTATTTTTGTTTAAATACAGGGCTATTGGTTATTGGTCACGATCCCGTAAAAGGGTTATAGGGCATGTTTTCCGCCATCAAGTAACCTAGTAATGCTTCATGCAAAAGTGAACCATTTTCGAGATATTTTGATTTTTATTACCTTTAAAATTTGTACAACCTTAAAAATGAATTGAAAAAACTGTTGTATAAAATCCAACCTTTTTATTATTCGCGGTTCAAGGACACAATAACAAAGGGTTATCGACAATAAAATAACAATTATTATTAGACCTGCAGAGTTTTGGACCTCTAATTAAAAAATGTTTGCGGATTATTCTTATTTTATTGCTAACAATACTTTGTTACTGTGTCTCCAAACTACAAATAATAAAAAAGTTTGATTTCATACAATAGTTATTTAACCCTCGATCTGTGAACCTGGGTCATTTTCGTCCTGCCCAAAATCATTTTCTTCACAGGTTGCTTAATATTCAATGAAAAAAGAAATATTAAACATTTTGAAAAAACTCTATTTTCCCTTGAGAAGTACTGCCTAAAGATTGACCATGAATTATTTCAGATTTTGTCAATGACAATTATTGGTTTGGTGGTGCAAAGACCGAACGACCCAGGTGCACGGGATTTAAGGTGCATCAAATACCTTCACGGATTAGGATTTAAACAAAAAATTGAAGGTGCCCTCACCCCTCACTTAAAAAAATAATGAAAATAATGATATCTCGAAACTGGTTCACTTTTGCATCAAGCATTACTGGGTTGTTTGATGGCGGACATGTCCTACAACCTTTACATGGGATCGTGGCCAATTACCAGTAGCCCTGTATTTTCATACATAGCCAATACTTAAAAGGGTGGCCAATATTTACAGTGGGCGGCCAATACTTGGCGTGAGAGGTAGTTGAACACATTTCTAAATGGTGACACAACTGAAACTCAGTAAAATAGAGCCCCCTGTACTGGTGTACGTTTTGTTCACTTTCCCTGTGCCCCCTTGCAAGTGTAATATGCTAAAGGATTATAATCTAGTGGCAATACTCTGCAGGAGATCTGAGGAGCTGGAAAAAGTGGAGGGAATAGTATGCAATAAAAGTAAGCAGGTATGAAATCGTAAGAGTCCGAAAAAGTCGTTGCAATATTGATGGACCATTGAAGATCCGTGCTCCAAAAAGGAAGGATCATTCGACTATAATTTTGCATTAAATATACATTTCTCGTATTCTTGCTGACTTGAAGATTGAGTGAATTACAGCATGCAAGATTACTGCATGCTGTATCTACTGCACCCTGCCGATGAATGTCACCAACTTTTCTAACTGTGATCAAGAAAAATTGTTATGGTTTTTGTAGCGTAATCGAAGAGTTATTTTTGTCGGACTTAAGGTATGGGAATTTGCTTTGAATACATAATACAAATTGTATGTTGAATTGTAGTAATTATCATCACAAATAACCCCTACATGATGAATTGTATCAATTATCAACTTCCAAACCGACTTCCCTGTTCGTGGAATCCAAGTCGTTCATGCTTTGCATCAACTTGCAATCTTATCATTAATTCTCAGCTCAGATTCTGTCCCTGGAGGAACGCAAAGTGCCTAGAATAAAATGCAATGCAATCACATATGACGAAATAAACATCAACAACCTCTGGCGAAAAGTTCTTTAAAAAACCATTATATTCACCCTATCATTATTACTAAGAAAAGAAGTCTTGAACGTTAATTGTATTTTTTTAATTCATTAAGGTACCTGCGGGTAATAAGACCTCTCGGCCAATAAGGCCTAAGTAACGAAAATCGTATTTAAAATAACCGCCACACTCACGGACGCCTATTGCATGAAGATGCCACTACAAGTTTGCGGAGGCGCGATACCCCGCTCCCCGCCAGCAGTGTTGCATCGTCCATCATAAGACGCGGTCGTGCAGCACCAATAATAAAAATCAGTCCGAATAAATCGTAAGTATTTTTTGAAACATTACACTTATCTATCTAAAAACACAGTCTTTATCTTTATTAATCCAAGCTTCGATTATCATAAATATTTGAATAACGTATCGTGTTTATATTTTTTAATTTGTTTTTCTTACATACGTGGTCGACGGTTGTTAAGGCCGACTAAATTTAACCATAGGCCTTATTATCCTCCTACTTCTTGTAGAAAAATTTGTTTGTTTTATAATGTGTTTTATATTATTTTTAATTTGTTAAGAATGCAAATAGGTAGTACGCATATTTATTACTAATTATTTGATCGTTTTTTAGGGCCTCGATCCCAATGCCTTCAAAACGAGTGTTGTGGTCAGAAAACGACCTGGTGTCAGCTGTCCGAGCAGTGCAAAGACGAACTTCAAGTTCATACAAAGCTGCGAAGATTAGTGATCTCAAATATCAAATATGTTAGGTATAGTTTTATTATTTAAGGGGTTAGGCCACAGTAACGGGCATAAAATCATGTGCGTATTTAACAATTTTTTTCGTATGAAAAAGTGATTCACTTATAAAATTAATTACACATCTATTTAGTATGAATATCAAGCTGGTAGAAGATATATATATATATATTTTTTTCGATGTACAAAATGGCCGATTACTCGAAACTTGTCCAAACAGCTTTTTTCTAATTGGGATGACAAATAACTTCAACAATTTTCACTCGATTTACTTCAAATTCAGAAGTTATGTTCCTAATTGCATTTCGCAGAGAAGTACGTACGGATTTTCTAATTAATCGAAAACTTTTCATTTTATGAGCAGTTAATGAGCAGTTATAACGAAATTTTTCCCTGAAAATTAATTTTTTTAGTTAAAATACCTACAACTTTTGAATAGGACAATATTTTTTAATTTCCGTACGTACTTCTCTAGGGATTCTAATGTAGATTGACGAGAATTTTTGTTTTTTGTTCTAGGTCAAAATTGTGGATGTCACGCTGCGGAGCGCCTAAAAAAAAGATAACAGAAGAAAATATTAGTAGTCGGCCATTTTGTCCGTCGAAAAAAAATATATATATATATTTTCTAACAGCTTAATATTCATACTAAATAGATGTGTAATTAATTTTATGAGTGAATAACTTTTTCATACGAAAAAAATTGTTAAATTCGCACATGATTTTATACCCGTTACTGTGGCCTAAGGCCTTAAGTATGTTAAAGCCGTAGGCCTTATTATCCTACCGTACTAAGATAAGGCATACTATTAAGGTTTCTAAAAATACTTAATTTTGATTTTGTTTATGGTACAAGTTACCATTTTTCGTTTATACTTTATAGAAACTGAACTTAAATAATGATTATAATTGAAATATGTTGATTAAATTGTATATTTTCCATTTTATTTCAAATGTGTCTTAGCTAGGCCTCATTACCCGCAGGTACCTTACGCTGGTTGATCTCTTTTTCTTCAAGCTCTTTTGCTTCAAGCAAAAGAAAATGATGGGAAGAGTAAAGCGTTGAGAAATAGGTAAAAAATTGTCACACTCCCGAATGGAGACGTCAAATTACCTATGGTGTAGGTCGCTCCGTCCAATTGGAAGGTGGCGCTTTTACACTTCTTGAAGAGCTTGTGCTGAGGATAAGGAGGTGGCGGTGGTGGCGGTGGCGGTGGAAGTCCGACCCTTCCGTCTCGTCCGTGCAACGATTCACCTTTCGCACTTTTTTCACTCATGCTTTATCGTGTCACCATTACTCGATCACGATTCAAAGTTGCCGCAATATCGCGCCTCGGTAAGGATGAAAAAGGAAGAAGGGGCGAGGAAAAAAGCTCACGTATTCAGTTACGACAATGACGGACGAACTTTCAATTTACATCGTCGCGTTGTTCAGCCAATGCGCCGTGAACATAAGGATCGCGGGAAAGGGGAAGAAACGAATGAACGAGGAATTGTTGAAAAACTTGTCGTTGAGTGGCACTTTAACCGCATTGAATGAAGCTTTTTCGTAAAACGTTTTTCCGAGATGTTTTATTTGAATAAAATATTATTCAGTTTTTCTACCTAGATGTGTTTGTCCTTTTTTCATTTTTTCGATGTCGACTCTCTGACGATGATGGAGTGTATAAATTTAGTTTAACACAATTTCTTTTGTGTTTGTTCGTCTTTCTCGTCGCGATACACACTGAATATAATTATTACAAAACCAACTGTCCGCTGAGGCTTTAAAGAGGAACAGTCATTTGAAAAGTGTTGAAATTGTGGTTTACTTATCGCTGATGCGATAGTTGCACGCAACGCTTCGAAAAAAAAACTGTTAAAAACTTTGTACCGAAATCCCTAAGAGTGCGGTTGTTGAAATGGACTCAATCAATCGCGAGCAAAGAATATCCAGAACGAGAGTTTGAGACCGGGGCCTGAATGACAAGGTCCGAAAAATCGTTCTCATTTATTCCTTAAATCGATAGATAAACTATCCAAGAATATATTTACAAAGTTACAGAGGCCAATTCTAAGTATTTTCGAAGATACAAAGCCGAAAGCGGAGGAGCGTCGTTTGAGCTATTGAAAACTTTGAAGCGCGTTTTCTTCTGTTTTCATTTTCACGATTTTTTCAAATTGACGAGCGTGATAGCAGAACTAAAGGACCTATTGAATCAAACCAAAGTTTAATTTCTTCAGTATGAAAATATCTCCTTAGTGGACTAAAAAAGTCATTGGAAAAGTTTTTAAAAATAAATTGTATACCACGTTGAAGGGTTTTTTTACTTAACACATTTTTTTCAAATCTGAGAAAAGTTATAATGCACGATTTTTTCAGCTTTTTCTTAGTTCACCCAGAAAAAAAATATATGACAGTTGATCATTTTATTGTTTTTGTTTGTTTCAGTGAAGAATTAAAAGTTGCATCTTTCCCGCCGATTGGGGACTGCAGTGGCAAGACGCGCATGGAATAGGGTGACAAATCTGCAGTCATTTATTGATTCATGTTAAAACATTTTTTTTATATACTTCAAATATACATGAAAAGATACCGCTATGTTTACTGGGCTCACTTGTTTCTTTCCCTTCTCAAATAATTCCCGAAAAAACGCTTTTTTAACCTTCTAATTCAGGCTCCCGCCATAAAAAATGACTGCTCGTAATAGTTATTTTCGTGAATCATCCGAAACGATTCACTCTATTTGAGAATTCACTTTATTTGGAGTGTCCTTTTTTATTACGAAAAATTGAGCACATCTTTTTTTTTAATTTTAAGGGTGAACTCTTTTTCCCTTGCAGACGCGGTGGGAAGATGAGAAAATTCGATATTTTCAGTTTCACAAATTTGATTTCAACGGAACGTTTATGCTGAGGCTGCCGAGAGGAAAGGAACGAGATTCTTTATACGGGATTACGTTGATTCGTTTTGTAGCGGCATTACGTAAATTATCCAAACCTTTTACATTAAATTACTCGAAAGGCGTCGAAGTTGCATTAAAACCGGCGTTTTTACCGTATAAAATAAGGAGCTGGCAAATGAAACCGGACTTGTCCATATTACGTCAAATATTTATTTTTCGTGTGCCTGAAAACTGTTTTTCCGCTTAAAAAAAGTTTTTAACGAATTTTGAGATTTTTAGAGTCGACTAATGCGACTCTAAAAATCTCAAAATTCGTTAAAAACTTTTCGGGAGCTTCCTCAAGGTGTGCTTGAAAAATACGAAAAAAATTGACGTAATGTGGACAAGTCCGGTTTTGTTCGCATGCTCCTCAAATATAATAAAGTAGCTGAATAAATAGTAGCGATTCACCAGTCACGGAAGACAGCGAGTTAACAATGTTGTGCAAAAAATCTCGAATTTCCCATTTATTTCCGAATCACGGAAATAAAAATGATAGTTAATTTTATGACGACTCTTATTTTCGTTGCTTTAGCTTGGCCCGAAAAAAATCGAGACCATCACCTCACAATTCTTTTTGCAGTGCCTTCAGGTGTTTTCATGACGTTTAATTCCTACCACAGATATAAAGATAATCACCACAAAGTTGGATTATCGCCAAATCCATATTTTTGCTCACATTTAGTAAATACAATGTTCCTCAAATAAAATAAAAAACTCCAACTATAAATTCGGAGGTAATTATTTAGATTAGTGACTTTTCCGAAAAATGAACCCAATATTTTTTTTGGCTATTTTCTCATTTATTGGGTTATAAATGATGATATGTAGTAGGGGGAAACTGAAAGTCGCCCCCCGCCCCACAAAAAATATGGGGTTTTGAAGTTCGCTGAAACACGTGATAAAATGTGATTTTTGAAAATTTCGATGCCTATATTGGGTTTGTTTGGGTTTTTGAAAAATTCGAAATTATTTTTAACGATTGTTTGCTCGTAAAAAAATTGATAATGAGAAATTTCAGCTTCCTCCGACTGACCATCATTATTGATGACCCAATAAATGAGAAAATAGCAAGAAAAATTCGAAAAAGTCACTTATGTAAAGAATTACTAATTCGGCTATGATTTTTATTCGGCTACACAGTTGACATTGCAGAAAAGTGTGAGCTGTTAAAAACTTTGAAAAAGTAAAAAAAAAAACGCCAAGTAATTAAAAAAAAAACCCGAAAACATTAACGCTTGTTTTACCATATAAACAAATTCCGATTTATCTTATAATGTTTTATTTTATTTTAAAGAATGCTTTATATTATATTTTTCCAATTGAAATGTACAAAAAAGTGAAATAACTTTATATAAAATAGCCAAGCAAGTTTACTAGAAATGCAAACAGAATTGTTAAACCTTAGGAATAATATTTTCCTAAGTATTTGATTTTTATTCGGTACACGGTTGACATTGCAGTGAAGTGTATCAACTTGCAAGATGTTTTACGGTAGCACGAATTCGGCTGTTTCGATATTTTTGAGAAGCAGAAAATAATGGTGAATGATAAGCTTCCGCATCTAGCTCGCAGGGATATTTCATACTCGTGCACAGTGCAGCCAGATCGCGCGTAAAAGTTACCCCCTCTCTAGTCTCTTGCGCGCCGATCACACAATCATAGTAGCGCGTGTCCGTGAGCGAGCGACGCTCGAGACATCTTCGGCAAGAGCCGAGCGGGGTCGAAGTTTCCCGACCGCGCCTTCGGCAGCTACACCAACACATGGACGCTGAGCACGTTCATGTGCGGCCAAGCCGAAACGAAGGCTTCGAGGGAAAAAGCAATCTGAGCACGACTCGCGCGTGACGTCACCCGACGACACGCGCGAGGCTTTTAGATGATTTCAATGCTTATTTAGCTCTTGATTCTGTGCGTTATTAATGTATACAATGAAATGTATCGCGCACTCTGATCGCTTATTTTTTTGGTTTATACGTGAATTTAAATATAATAATAAATCAAATTACAACTTATTCATCTTCTGAAAAATTGTTTACGCTTTACTCACACCCGTCCTTATGCCAAATAAATTATAATTCATAAAAGTAAGCGGAAATATATTTATATTCGTATTATTATCTTAATTCTCATACTTTCATCAAGCGATAAAGCATTATCCCCAAAAACAAGCCAATCATCCATCCGGCCGCGAATCGTAAGTACCAGAAAGTGCACATATTCTACAAGCGATGAGATGGTCCCGTTGGTAGCGTTCCTGGCTTCGGTCCGCAGGGGCCCCTAGGGCAAATTTTTCTCTAAATTTTTCATAATTTCTCATAATTTAGTCATATTTGAGATTTTCGGAGAAAAAATGATTTAAAACAGATTCAAGTATTGGTGTATTTCCCAAAAACACATTTTTTTTTACTGAAAATTCATGATTTCTCATTTTTTTCTCCGGAAATTTCTCTTTTTCCTATGACCTGAGGCTGCGGAGATATTCAGAGAAAAGTTAAAGATAAAAATAAATGAGATTTTCGTACAAAAAACTTATTACATTTTTTGATCCCTCATAATTCTGAGAAATAATGAATTTCCGAAATTTTTGCAAACGTTATTTTCCTTAAGGGGTAACACCACTGTAACGGCCTGCCACGAAGCGTTTTAGACAAATAATACTTGGGGTAATTATTAAGCATATATTGAAGTATATTGCAAAAAAATGTTATGGGAAAATATTACAAAATGACGACACTGCAGCAAATTCTTCCGAGGCACGTTGAACTTAAGGTGCTCTGCGGCACGCAGTATAACTTGTGCCAATTTTAATCTGGACAAAATAATTTTTTAAAAATTAAATCTCGGTGAGTGTAGCTAGTGAACCACATAGGGGATTTTAGAAATATTGATTTTCGAGTAATTGCCGAGTATGTGACTAAAAATGTTCATTTTTTTTAAGACAGTTATTTGTTAATAAATATTGTTTAAATTAACTTATCAAAAATCCCCTACGTGGTTCAGTAGCTACACTCATGTAGACTTAATAAAACGAAATTCTTTTTTGTAGATTAACATTGGCACAGTTATACTGCGTGCCGCAGAGGTTCGACATGCTTCGGAAGAATTTCTGCAGTGTCGCCATTTTGTAATATTTTCGGATAAAAATGTATAGCAATATACTTAAATATATGCTCAATAAATACCGCCAGTATTATTTGTTTATCACATTTTCTTCCGCCAAAAAAAAATATCAAAAAATACGCTTCATGTAAGGCCGTTACCCCTTAAAGTCTTCATTTAATTTCCGAGATTTTCCCGTGATCATAATTAAAATGATGAAATATTCGGAAAAATTCGGAGAAACTCGAATATTTGCGTAAAAATAATTGTCCGCAAAACTCCGAATCCTTCATATTTGTTCCAATTCATAGAAAAAATTGGAAAAATTTTGCGGAAAAATCGGAGTTTTTCAGAAAAAAAATTGCACTAGGGGCGCGGGATCGTTCCGCGCGCTCAATGCTTTTTTTAAAATTGTTATTACTATTAATTCTTATTTGATTAGTTATTTTTATTAGTTATCAGTATTATTTTAATTAGTTATCTTTTAGTGTCGAAAAATTTATCGCGCACTCTGACCGCTTATTTTATTAGTTTGTACGTTAAATTCAATATAATAATAAATCTAAATTACAACTTATTTATCTTCTAAAAAATTGTTTGCGCTTTACTCACACCCGTCCTTATGCCAAATAAATTGTAATTCATAAAAGTAAGCGGAAATATATTTATATTCGTATTATTATATTCATTCTCATATACTTTCATCAAGCGATAAAGCATTATGATAATGCTTTATCGCTTGATGCATATGAGAATGAATATAATAATACGAATATAAATATATTTCCGCTTACTTTTATGAATTACAATTTATTTGGCATAGGGCCGGGTGTAAGGAAAGCGCAAACAATTTTTTAGAAGATAAATAAGTTGTAATTTAGATTTATTATTATATTTAAATTAACGTACACACTAATAAAATAAGCGGTCAGAGTGCGAGATACATTTTTCGACACTAAAAGATAACTAATTAAAACAATAATGAGAACTAATAAAAATAACCAATCAAATAAGAATTAATAGTATTAATAATTAAGACGGAATGACACCTCATCGCGGTCGGTATGGTAGAGCAATTGTAGATACCCAAAAATCTCTGAAACGGCTCTTCAGATCCCGTCGAAACTTTGCCAAACGACGTCAAATAGATAGACGAACAGCTGTCTGCCCCTCAAATTTTCTGAATTTGAGAAAAAAAAACATAGATCGGGTTATCATAAGCCAATCCACGGTTTTTTTCTCAAATTCAGAAAATTTGAGGGGCAGACAGCTGTTCGTCTATCTATTTGACGTCGTTTGGCAAAGTTTCGACGGGATCTGAAGAGCCGTTTCAGAGATTTTTGGGTATCTACAATTGCTCTACCATACCGACCGCGATGAGGTGTCATTCCGTCTTAAAAACAAAAAGCACTGAGTGCGGTGAACGATCCCGCGCCACTGCGAATCGAAGCCAGAAACGCTACCAACGGGACCATCTCATCGCCTGGAGAATATGTGCACCTTCTGGCACTTACGATTCGCGGCCGGATACATTATGGTAATGCTTTATAGCTTGATGAAAGTATATGAGAATGAATATAATAATAAGAATATAAATATATTTCCGCTTACTTCTATGAATTACAATTTATTTGGTATAGGGACGGGTGTGAGTAAAGCGCAAACAATTTTTTAGAAGACAAATAAGTTGTAATTTAGATTTATTATTATATTTAAATTAACGTACAAACTAATAAAATAAGCGGTCAGAGTGCGCGATAAATTTTTCGACACTAAAAGATAACTAATTAAAATAATAATGATAACTAATAAAAATAACTAATCAAATAAGAATTAATGGTAATAATAATTTTTAAAAAACGCTGAGCGCAGGGAACGATCCCGCGCCCCTAGTGCAATTTTTTTCTGAAAAAATTCGATTTTTCCCGAAAAATTTTCCGAATTTTTCTATGAATTGGAACAAATATGAAGGATTCGGAGTTTTGCGGACAATTTTTTTACGCAAACATCCGAGTTTCTCCGAATTTCTCCGAATTTTTCCGAATATTTCATCATTTTAATTATGATCACGGGAAAATCTCGGAAATTAAATGAAGACTTTAAGGGGTAACACCACTGTAACGGCCTTACAGGAAGCGTATTTTTTGATATTTTTTTTGGCGGAAGAAAATGTGATAAACAAATAATACTTGCGGTACTTATTGAGCATATATTTAAGTATATTGCTATAAATTTTTATCCGAAAATTTTACAAAATGGCGACACTGTAGCAATTCTTCCGAAGCATGTCGAACCTCTGCGGCACGCAGTGTAACTGTGCCAATTTTAATCTAAAGAAAAGAATTTTGTTTTATTAAGTCTACATGAGTGTAGCTACTGAACCACGTAGGGGATTTTCGATAAGTTAATTTAAACAATATTTATTAACAAATAACTCTCTTAAAAAAAAATTGAACATTTTTAGTCAAATACTCGGCAATTACTCAAAAATCAATATTTATAAAATCCCCTACGTGGTTCACTAGCTACACTCATCTAGATTTAATTTTTAAAAAATGATTTTGTCCAGATTAAAATTGGCACAAGTTATACTGCGTGCCGCAGAGCACCTTAAGTTCAACATGCCTCGGAAGAATGTGCTGCAGTTTCGCCATTTTGGAATATTTTCCCATAACATTTTTTTGCAATATACTTTAATATATGCTTAATAATTACCCCAAGTATTATTTGTCTCGAACGCTCGTGGCAGCCCGTTACAGTGGTGTTACCCCGTAAGGAAAATAATGTTTGCAAAAATTGCGGAAATTCATTATTTCTCAGAATTATGAGGGATAAAAAATTTAATAAATTTTTTTCAGAAAATCTCATTTTTTTCATCTATAACTTTTCTCCGAATATCTCCGCAGCCTCAGGTCATAGGAAAAAGAGAAATTTCCGGAGACATAAATGAGAAATCATGAATTTTCAGTAAAAAAAATGTGTTTTTGGGAAATAGACCAGTACTTGAATATGTTTTAAATCATTTTTTCTCCGAAAATCTCAAATATGACTAAAATATGAGAAATTATGAAAAATTTGGAGAAAAATTTGCCCTGGGGGCCCCTGCGGACCGAAGCCAGGAACGCTACCAACAGGACCATCTCACCGCTTGTAGAATTTGTGCACTTTCTGGTACTTACGATTCGCGGCCGGATGGATGATTGGCTTGTTTTTGGGGATAATGCTTTATCGCTTGATGAAAGTATGAGAATTAAGATAATAATACGAATATAAATATATTTCCGCTTACTTTTATGAATTATAATTTATTTGGCATAAGGACGGGTGTGAGTAAAGCGTAAACAATTTTTTAGAAGATAAATAAGTTGTAATTTAGATTTATTCGTATATTTAAATTAAGGGGTTAGCCCCACTTGCGATTTTGAAAAAATGGATTTTTTTATTGCATTTTTTTGAAGTGCAATTTGAAGTGCAGTTTTTTTTATGCCCGGAATAGATGACTCTATGTAAGTTCACAAAAAAATATTTTCTTCGAGTAAATTGAAATTGAAACTTCCAACGCGTTTTTCTCAAAATGGCATTTCTGAAGTCAGTGACTAAGATTACTCGAACACTAATGAACCGATCTTCTTGAAATTTTGCAGGCTTATTGAATACATAAAAATGTAGTCTTTAATCATTCGATTTTTTTTCGAAAAAAGTGGCCGTTTTATAGCCAAAAAACGGCCGTTTTTTTTCGTTAAAATCGAACCATTAACTTTGATTGTCCGCCATTTTGTGAAAAATGAATATTTTTTAAAATCCTTCGATTAAAGACTAGTTTATACTTATATTTGACTAAATCCATCCGCATTTTTTTTTCGATGATCCACTTCGCCGCAATGTTGGTCACCGCAAACCGTGTATATAAAAACATTATTTCATTGACGGCCATTTGCCACTAAACAATGTAATATTTTTGAATAAAAAAATTACTGAAAGTTCTTCAAGATGTGTTCTTTAAGATGGTATATTGATCGATTGAAAAAGTTTTGTAGTTTTCTTTAAAAAAAATCATGAAAAAGGCCTTTTTTTGCGCTACAAGTGGGGGTGACGCCTTCACGTATAAACTAAAAAAATAAGTGATCAGAGTGCGCGATACATTTTTTTGTATACATTAATAACGCAGAGAATCAAGAGCTATATAAGCATTGAAATCATCTAAAAGCCTCGCGCGTGTCGTCGGTTGACGTCACGCGCGAGTCGTGCTCAGATTGCTTTTTCCCTCGAAGCCTTCGTTTCGGCTTGGCCGCACATGAACGTGCTCAGCGTCCATGTGTTGGTGTAGCTGCCGAAGGCGCGGTCGGGAAACTTCGAGCCGACTCGGCTCTTGCCGAAGATGTCCGAGCATCGCTCGCTCACGGACACGCGCTACTATGATTGTGTGATGGGCGCGTAAGAGACTAGAGAGGGGGTAACTTTTACGCGCGATCTGGCTGCACTGCTCGTGCACGGCATCCGACGAGACGCATGTGAAAATCTCTACCAGCCGTTCACCCCGTGTCGCGCAATGCACCGGTATTCGGCATTTGAGGCTGTCGTGCGAGCATTTGGGCTTGCGAGTTAGCTTCGATCGAAACCAGGGGATATACGGCGGGATTGTTCCCGTTGTGAATTATGAGCTGGTTCGAATCACGAGTAGATAAGCGGTCGCGTGCCACGCGAACAAGGCACGTAAGGGTTTTTATTAACGAAACTCACACATGAAATTCTGCTGCACGCCTACTGGGCAACTGTCATGGCATTGTAGATCAATTGGACGAAATAATTGGTGGTTATCCGCTTCCTCCCTATACAGGGCGATTCACAACTATTAGGCTTCCCTTTGTCATTAATTGTAGTGTGTCATTGCGTGCGAAACGCCTATTTTTTAAGCGGGAGATACCTTTCGGCGAGGGACAAAATTTGCTAATTTTCATTATTATATTTTAAGGGGATATATACATCATAAAATTTTCGAAAAATCGTTTAAAAAAATTATTTTTGCAATGTACGTATATTTAAGTGCACACACAGAACATTTCTTGTCGATCCGGCGAATATTCTCGAAGTTACACGCACATTTGTAATTAGAACGTTCAAAAGTGCTTTTAAAACTTCAAACGCGTTTTTCTCAAAACTGTTTTTAAAGTCGGTGAGCAAGATTTCTTGGAAACGGCTGAACCGATCCGTCTCAAATTTTGACACAATCTTTTCAAGTATATTTTTTAGTAATTAATCGAATGTTTTTTCTCACCGATAAATATTTTCCATTTTATAAACAATTTGAGGCTTCATTTTTTGTCAAAAATTATTATTTTGCTTATTCCTTTGATCAATTACAAGATAATCCGTTATATTAACGAAATGTTTTTGGTTCTTTCATTTCAGATGATCCAGTCCAGAGATATCGTGCTCACCGCAAGACGCTTTTTTTAGAGGTGCTCCCGGAGATCAGCTACAGCAGCTTTTAAAATAATTATTTTTACAAATTATAATCCCCAGAAAAAACTCAGGAGAACTATCCGAAAAAAATGCGGTGCGCTTCTGGGCCGGGATTCGAACCCGAGACCTTTCGATTGCCGGTCGACTGCTCTGACCAACTGAGCTACGCCAGCCCGCTTACCTCACCTTTCTCGGATAGTCTCTATATGGTAACGCAACGTTACAAACCCCCCTGCCAGAGTCGATCCGGCTCTGGAGGGTCGACTCGAAATTTTTGCCCAAACTACTCAATATAACTCTAACTCAATACGCAACGGGTACTACAGACGCGGGGATTGTCTGAGGGACGGAAGGGGGAAGGAAAGGGAGGGGCTAGCTCAGTGAGACTCTCTTATCTCAGGGAGGGGATTCTTTTTTCCACGGCAATCAAGAACAATTCTGGTTCGGTATATCCTTGATTCGGCCGTGGGCCGCTGTTGGGCGCCATTTATAATCCCCCGAAAAAACTCAGGAGAACTATCCGAAAAAAATGCGGTGCGCTTCTGGGCCGGGATTCAAACCCGGGACCTTTCGATTGCCGGTCGACTGCTCTGGCCAACTGAGCTACGCCAGCCCGCTTACCTCACCTTTCTCGGATAGTCTCTATATGGTAACGCAACGTTACAAAATAAAAAATGTTAAAATACAGTAAAAAATTACCATAGTATGTGTACAAATTTTTTCATTAATAGATTTAAAGGTCTCCTCAAGGAAAATTATTGAAAAATCGATCTTTTTGGGCCTTCTGACAGCATATAACCCATTAAAAGGAAATATTTATTTACCATTTTTGACACTTAGGGTATGTTTTATTATCACTTATGACTGTTACGTGGTATTAAAAAAAATAATATTTAAACATGGCGGGAATAGGTATGGCACGGTCTTCTAAACTGCATTTTCAAAACTGGCGTGACGTATTGCTAAAAAAGTAGTCTACCGATTCTGATTAGATTTGGTATAAAACTTTCTAACCTTATTGTCTAAATCATAAACCTAAATATTTTTGCATTTTTTAAAAAAGTATTTATTATTGCAAAATTTAGCCATGTATTCGGAAAATTCAATGTTTTTGTTTCAAAGCGTACTATTTCATCGATTTTCGACATTTCTCACTTTTTCTTGGTTCATATTCTGCGCATATATATTAATAAAAGAAAAATCTTCGTAGGTTTTTTTTCAGATGAATCCCACCGACGCTACGTGTCACGGCGTTTGGCAACATCCGCCGCAACCCGTTTAGAAGACCCCGCCATACCTCTGCCATTTTTCAAAGATTAATATTTTTTTAATACCATGTAATAGCCAAAAGTAGTAGTAAAGCATATGCTAAGTGTCAAAAATGGTGAACGAAACTGCCCTTTAGAAAAAATCATGAAAATCTGCTATTTTTTCCTCGCCTAAAGATATCTCTCAGCTGAGGCCTATATACCTTTGGATGGTCGGAAAACGAGGATTTTTTGCGATATTTCTTTTGAAACTACTAATAAAGCAATCGAACCAAGGTTTCGAGGATTTATTTCATATATCTGCAGGTACACAAAAACAATCTTTAGATTTTAAGAAAAAGACAAAATAGTGGCCCAGTAGCTGGTAGAAAGAGAACACTTTTTTAAGGCCCTTCACGGGCGGACTCGTTGGAGATGCACATGAGCACCTAGATGTTTTTTTAAATCGTAATCTACATGAATTTTGCTAATGGGAACACACAATTATTACAAAATATTAATTTTTGCAAAATTGCCGACATTTAAAAAAAGTCAGATTTTCGACTCAAAAAAGTCCTTAATGTGTTTATAAAAACCGTAATTGTTGGTCGATCGTAAAAATCGTGTGTACTTCGCTAGAAAATCTATCTAAAAAGCTACGGTTGAAATTTGAAGTCAATCGTTCAAAAATAGTAGGAGCTACGAGTCTGCCCGATTTTGAAGTTATGGTTTCAGGAAAAACGCGTTTAAAGTTTTAAAGCTATTTTTCATTGGACCATGTAATGCTTGGGATGTGTATACATCATTTAAAACAATAGAAAAGCGATACTTTTTTAGTTTCCGAAGTCTCATTCCAAAATCTCGTTCGACAAAAATTGG